>JAESUZ010005256.1:0-54336 GCA_017311185.1 Proteles cristata cristata | reverse complement strand
GGAGGGCACTCGTGCGGATGAGCACTGGGTGTTATGTGGAAACTAATTTGACAACAAACTATTTGTAAAAAATAAAATAAAAAAAAGAAAAAAGAAAGCTTTGCTCTGTAGGGCTAGTAAGGGTTTCCTGCTAGAGTTTACAGTGTTAGCAATAGCCAAGCCTCAGAAATACCTTCTCATAAAGATCTTTGTACTCTTTCCTTCATTCTTAATTTACTTATGTCATTAGGAATGCAATGGAGAATTGCAAAAGTATTTATTAATTTAACAAATATGGATTGAGTGTCTTCTGTGCCATACAATATGCCCATTATAGTATTCATTTTTTACCACAAATCTTGGCAATAGTTCATATTAACCCATTTATCCAGTGAGAAAATTGAGGATGGTAGAGGCTAAGTAATGCGCTGAATGTTCTTACAAGTGAAATAACACATTTAAATTCCTGTATGACTTTTCAAAAAAAATTCCTCTCCCTTTCTTTATCCTTACTGACCAGCAGGGTGCGTCCTCTGCTCAATAATCTTTTCTCTACTAGCCTCTTGGCTTCTGGTTATTTCCACTTGGGGGCACAGTGCTAAGTATTCTTAATGCATTCTATTTCGTTCTCACAACAACCCTAGGTATCTAGCCCAGTATCTAGCTCAGAGTAAGTATTCAATAAATATTTTCTGGAAGGATGACTGTACTAATAATAGGAAACAACATTTATTGATTCTTCTATGGGTCAGTATCCATTCTAAATACTTTACATGCTTTCACTTATTTAATTAGCACAACACAATGAGTTAGTGACTACTCTTTTCCACCTTTAAAATCTGCCTACAGATTGGCACAAAAACAGACACATAGACCAATGGAACAGAATAGGGAACTTGGAATTGAACCCGCAAATGTATGGCCAGTTAATCTTTGACAATGCGGGAAGGAGTATCCAATGGAAAAAAGACAGCCTCTTTAACAGATGGTGTTGGGAGAACTGGACAGCAACATGCAGAAGAATGAAACTGGATCATTTTCTCACACCATACACAAAAATAAACTCAAAATGGATAAAGAACCTGAATGTGAGAGAGGAAACTATCAAAACCCTAGATGGAGAAAGCAGGAAACAAACTCCTTGACCTCAACCGCAGCAACCTCTTACTTGACACATCCCAAAGGCAAGGGAATCAAGAACAAAAATAAACTATTGGGACCTAATCAAGATAAAAAGTTTCTGCACGGCAAGGGAAACAACCAATAAAACTAATAGGCAACCGATGGAATGGGAAAAATAGTTGCAAATGACATATCAGATAAAGGGCTGGTATCCAAAATCTATAAGGAACTCACCAAACTCCACACCAGAAAAGCGAACAATCCAGTGAAGAAATGGGCAGAAGATATGAACAGACACTTCTCCAAAGAGGACATCCAGATGGCCAACAGACACATGAAACGATGCTCAGCATCGCTCCTCATCAGGGAAATACAAATCAACACCACACTGAGATACCACCTCACGCCAGTCAGAGTGGCTAAAATGAGCCAATCAGAGAACTCTAGATGCTGGCGAGGATGTGGAGAAATGGGCACCCTCCTGCACTGTTGGTGGGAATGTAAACTGGTGCAGCCCCTCTGGAAAACAGTGTGGAGGTTCTTCAAAAAATTAACAATAGAACTCCCCTATGACCCAGTAATAGCACTGCTAGGAATTTACCCAAGGGATATAGAATGCTGATGCATAGGAGCACGTGTACTCCAATGTTCATAGCAGCATTTTCAACAATAGCCAAATCATGGAAAGAGCCTAAGTGTCCATTAACTGATGGATGGATCACAAAGATGTGGTTTATCTATACAATGGAATTCTACATGGCAATGAGAAAGAATGAAATCTGGCCATTTGTAGCAACGTGGATAGAACTTGAGGGTGTTATGCTGAATGAAGTAAGTCAGGCTGAGAAGGACAGATACCATGTGTTTTCACTCATATGTGGAATAAGAGAAACTTAACAGAGGACTATGGGGAAGGAGAAGGGGAAAAATAGTGGGGGAGAGGGAGAAGGCAAACCATGAGAGACTCTTGAAAACTGAGAACAAACTAAGGGTTGATGGGGGGAGAGGGGAAGGGGGGTGATGGGCATGGAAGAGGGCACTTGTTGGGATGAGCACTGGGTGTTATATGGAATCCAACCTGACAATAAACTATGAAAGAAAAAAAAATAAAACATACCTATGGATAACTTTTTGGGTGTTTCACAGGCATCTCAAATTCAACATACTTAAAATTGAGTACCTCTTCTCATAGCTCCTTCCCACACAGCTACCCTTTCCTCCAACCTTTCTCCTCCCCTGAATAGACATCTATGTGTCTAACATCCCATCAGCCCTGCTTCTAGGAAAAGCATGTATCAGGGAGCCTGGGTGGCTCAATCAGCTAAGCATCTGACTCTTGATTTTAGCTCAAGTCATGATCATGCTCATGGGATGGAGCCCCATGTGCAGCACCATGCCCAACGTGGAAACTGCTTAAGATTCTCTCTCTCCCTCTCCCTCTGCTCCTTCTACCCCTAGACTCTGAGGAGAAAAGCATGTGTCATTCTTTGGGGAAATTGGCCCCCCATCATTTCATTGGTTCTTGAGGAATTATGAATACAGCATCTCCACTTTTCCACCACAGCAGTGGGCATGTGATCCAAGCAAGGTTGGCTTCTCTTAGAAAAGTGAATCTCAAGTGCATATGGAGATGAAAGTTAGCTAGGGTTTGGTAAACTAATGTTCAGCACTCTATAGAGACATCCATAATTTGTTGCTGCAGAGAAACCCATAGCTGCTTTTATCCTATCCTTTCTAAGGTCTCATCCAGGTGTTCCTTCAGTTGTGACCTATCCTTCCAATGAATTCCATTTTTTTGTTGTTAAGTCAGAGATTTTTCATTTTAAATTTAATTTTTTTGCTGTCTTCCACTGAAGGATTCTGATTAAACCTAACTCAGTGAATGGTACCATTTTATTTACCCAGTAGTTTAGGTTAGAAATCTGAGAACACTAGGCTGATAATGCACTCCTATCTCATCAGTCACAAAGCCTGATGTTGATTCAATTTCTTATAACTTTATTTTTAAAAATTTTTTAATCATTATTATTGAGAAAGAGTGCGAGCAGAGGAGGGGCAGAGAGAGAGAGAGAGAGAGAGAGAGAGAGAGAGACAGAATCTGAAGCAGGCTCCAGGCTCTGAGCTAGCT
This sequence comes from Proteles cristata cristata, assembly GCA_017311185.1. NCBI lineage: Eukaryota > Metazoa > Chordata > Mammalia > Carnivora > Hyaenidae > Proteles > Proteles cristata. The sequence goes on along the minus strand of JAESUZ010005256.1, from coordinate 51,107 downwards.
GTCAGCACAGAGCCTGACAACTCCTTATATCTTTCTAATCTGTCTCTCTATTCTTATTGCTACTGCCTTGATTCAGGCCTTTGTCTTGCTTTAAATGCAGCAAAAGTCTCCTTGTTGGTCTTCTTCTGGTTTAGTTCTTTTCTGATATTTTCATGTTATAGTGAATGCTTTCTGAAAACCCAAATCTGATCGTGTTACTCCACTATTTAATACTTTTTGTGGTTCCCTCATCCCATTGAAGGTGAGTTTGAATTCCTTAGCTTAGTACGAAGGGGCAACTTATGACTAAGCCCCTACCCACAATTCTCTCTCTTGAATAAAAGAAACTAAAACTACTATTTTCATGTTAACATTCAACTACCCCTCCACCACATAGTACAAACAAATAGGCAAGAGATATTTTCAAGATATTTCCCCAAAAGGCTTAACTCATGGAGGAGAGTTTTATTCATCTTTGTAATCACAGTGCCTACCCATAGTTAGACACATGATACTTAATTCTCTTCACTCTTTCTCATACTGGATATTCTCCAATAATACCTAATTGGAATTATTTCATTCTATTTCTTTGTTGCTTTGACCCTTCTGTACAAGCCAGAATGTATACATTATTTCCTTTTCTTCCTGTGGTGGTCCCCTAATGAGCCCATGCCTCCCTATATTCATGCCTGTGGCCCATCCTATATCCCCCTGGTCTTGTGACTGGTCTTGTGACTTTTTTTGACCAATAAGTAGAAGTGACTGTGTGAATGCTGAGGCAAGGTTAGAAGATTTACAGGTTTTACTTGAGCAGTTTGGACCACTCCCTCAGAGCCCAGCCACTATGTTAAGCTCAGGCCACAGGGAAAGGGGACATGTAGTTGCTCTAGTTGATAGCCAACTAAGTTCTTAGCCTACAACTAGCATCAGCCACGAGTGATGTGAATGATCCACCTTGAATATCCAGCCAATCAAGTCCTTTGATGAATCCAACCCCAGCCAAGACCTGGCCAGCTAAGCCTAGTCAGCTCACAAGTGTGTGAGACAAAAAATAGTTTTAACTTTGGGATGGGTTTGTTATACACCAAGAGATAATTAGAACACTTTTCTCATTCCAGCCTGTATCTTAAAAAAAATCTCATAGGTAAACTAGCTCATGTTGTAGGATTGAACCTTCTTTCCTGGTTATACTATCATCCAATCTACCAAGTTTTTCCTCCTAAGACAGCATTCAGAGAAAATAACCTAGATGACTCAGCCTTATTCTACATCTACAGTTCTGGGTTTCTCTAAAAGAAGAAATATATTCAGTGACATTGATTGATTGATTTTGAGAGAGAGAGAGAGAGAAAGAGAATCCCAGGTGGGTAGGGACAGAGCACCCGGAGTGTGTTCATGTTCACCTGAAGTGGGACTCATGCTCACCTGATGTGGAGCTCAGGCTCACTCGAAGCAGGGCTTGAGCTCACCCCATGTGGGACTCAAACTCATGAATCATGATATGACATGAGCCAAAGTCAGATGCCTAATCGACTGAGCCACCCAGGCGACCTCATGGAGATTTTTAAAAATTAAGAATAGTACTGATTATGGAAATTTAGTAACTACAGGCTTGGGATGAAGTATTGACATTCATCCTAAGTATGGCTAAGTACTTTTTTCTTTCATTTCTAAATATTTGTTCTTGAACTCTTCTATTGGTAGCTATAGAATCCACAGACATCTTTATCCCTATACTTGGTCTCCAGGAGTAAATCCCTCTTCTGTTTGCAACAGAAAGATAATTAACAAAAGTAGACCATTGACATCTCATTCCCACTTCTTTTCCAATGCTTCCCTTTTTGTTTTTTCTTAGCAGATAGTCACTGAATTGTCAATTGTATCTTTGTGTTTTTTCTGTCAATATATATCAATGGCAACAATTAATAAGAAACAATATTTTCTCAATCTCACTTCTCCCTGTAAATCCTCAGCATCTTAACTAAAGATTCTCATTTCAAATGATAATTGCTAGATAAAGAATCCTGAATCTATCAACTACTATCATTTTAAGCAAAATGTTTTCTTAGGTACTTAATGATGATAAGTTGGGTGAAGAAGTGATAATAATAATGGTTAGCATTCATCAAGTGATTATTACATACTTAGCACTGTTCTAATTGCTTTACATATATTACTTCACAACCCTGAAAGGAAGGTGATATTATTCCTATTTTATAGATAAGGAAACTGAGACAGAGGGATTATTTAATAACTTGTCCAAGGCCACATACCTAGAGTACAGCAAAGTCTAGATTTGAACCCTGGCAATCTAGCTTCAGAGTCCACTCTTTAACCACTATACTATTAGGTCAAGATTTTGTTCAAAGCTTTCAGGCATTAATTTTTTAAATATTTTTATTTATTTTTGAGAGAGAGAGAGAGAGAGATAGCATGAGAAGGGGAGGGTCAGAGAGAGAGGGAGATGCAGAATCTGAAGCAGGCTCCAGACTCTGAGCTAGCTGTCAGCACAGAGCCTGATGCGGGGCTCGAACCCATGAACCACGAGATCATGACCTGAGCTGAAGTTGGATGCTTAACCGAATGAGCCACCTAGGCACCCCTTAGACATGTAAGCTTTAAAGAATGGAATAGTGAAAGCAGGATTACCCAGTACCTAGTTTTCTTCTATTTTATCTGTGTTAGAAAAGTATTATTCATTGGTCTGGAAAGGGTAGAACAATTATTGATATGAATGTTATATCCAAAAATGAGTTGAGCAACCCTAAAGACAACATCTCTACAATCTGTAAACATTACATTGCAGGGACTTGTGCCAGTAATTTACCCTTTGCTCCTCAACTTTACTCCTATCATTCTATACTTTGCTCTGTATGGTACCCAGGCTTTCTTGACAACTTAGGTCTTAGGGTCTGCCAATAGAAGGCATTAGTAGGAGATCAGAAGGCAGGAGGAAATGAGATGCTTCCTGATAATGGCTCTGATGGGTGACAGCAGCTGGCAGGAGCTGCAGTGTCAGCAATAGTAGAGTTTCTAGCTCTGGTTAAGGCGATACTATGTTGGTAGATCTATTCTTGATAATGTCTCCAACAGTGCAATAGTAGGAACAGGCTTATGAACTTCACTCAGAAATATTAGTTTCTGATCTCTGTGTCATCTTTTCTTCCTTTTTCCTTCCCCTCTCCCTTTGCTCTACCATTCTTTTCAAAATCTTTGTAACTAATTCGTTTTATTAAATTTCCTGTTTGAAACACCAGGAGTAATTTCTCTTTATCTGGCTAGACCCTAAAATCCCAAAGAACTTACAGATGAGGCTATTGGATCCCTATCAATGATCTTTGAGAAAGTGACAATTATAGGAATATCATCAGAAAACTGAAAGCAGTGAAATTTTATACTAAAAAAAACCCTTTTGTATTGTGAAGAATAACACATAAAGTGAGCACACAGAAATATATAGTTTAACGGCTTACCAAGAATCAGCCATAATCCAGCACTCAGGTCATGAAACAGAACATTACCAACACCGCAGAATCCCCCTGCCAATCACTAGGTTGTCTTTCTTCCACAAAGGCAACCATTAACCTTACTTTTATGAAAATCGTTTCTTCATCTTTCTTTATAGCTTTACTGTCTAAGCATCAGTTAATCTCAGGTAATGCCTGAACATTAATAATTTAGTTTTTCTGTTTTGTTTTTTAACTATTATATACATGTAATCAGGGGCACCTGGATGGCTCAGTCTGTTGAGCATCTGACTCTTGATTTCATCTCAAGTCATGATCCCAATGTGGTAGGATCAAGCCTCATGTGGGGCTCCACATGCTTAAGATTCTCTCTTTCCCTCTCCCTCTGCCCTCCCCTGCCTGTGTTCTCTCTTTGTAAAATTTTAAAAAATTAAAATTAAAAAAATGAACTATTATATACAGTTAATCAAACAATATGTATACTTCTGTGTCTAGCTTCTTTCACTAAACATTACATTTGTTAGATTCATCCATTCTGATGCAAGGAACTGTAATTAATACATTTTATTGCTCTATAACATTCTATTTAATGAACAAACATGGCTACCATACAAAGTCTGATCTGAGGCCATATCAAGAAAGTAGGGACCATTTGGTAAAATATCAATGAACTAGATGGCATGCTGTGAAGGATGACCAAGAACGTAAATGTCTACCTGTTTACACTGGCTTGGAAAAGGAGAAGGCTTAGGGCATAGAAGAGAAGAGCCACAGCTGTCTTAAAAATTTTAAAGAGCTACCATGTATAAGAGGAATTGAACTTATTCTCTGCGATTTCAGAGGGCAGAATTAGGGCCAGTAGGTAGATGATATGAGTATTTCAGCCATCTTATCACTATATTCTTGCCCTTGTCCTTCCATAAGGTTCTTGGAGATAAATACGGATAAATGGCCTTTAAGGTTAGTTCCCTGAGCCCAGGGTTTTTAAATGCAATTAAATAGTTCTAGAAATAATCTTCATCTCAGCATTTTCTGCAAGCTTTCTGTTGAGAGAAACTTTTCAGCTGGAGCAAGCAGAGGCAAATAAACATTAAAGATAGGCCAGAAGCTGTATTAAATACTGACCTCATGAATCAAGAGAACTAAATGATATGAAGACTTCTGAATTAGAAAATTGCCATTTCAGTTCTAATCTTTTTTTTTTCTTCCAGTTTTACATTAATCTTAAAAATCAATTCCTGGGGCGCCTGGCTGGCTCAGTCAGTTAAGCGTTGACTTAGGCTCAGGTCATGATCTCACAGTCTGTGAGTTCAAGCCCCACGTTGGGCTCTGTGCTGACAGCTCAGAGCCTTGAGCCTGCTTCAGATTCTGTGTTTCCCTCTCTCTCTCTCCTGTCTCTCTCCCATGCCCCCCTCTCAAGAATAAACATTAAAAAAAAATTAAAAATCAATTCCTGTACTAGGTAATGCTGGAAACATTCTAACAAAAAGGTTATCTCAAATATTTAAAGTTAAAGGAAAGCCAGCAGAAATTTCTGGGAGCTCCTGTGTGTACTTGTTTGTCTAACACTACTTGTCTTACATAGTTATAAAGTTCAAACGAGATAAGGTAAATATAAATATCTCATAAACTCTAAAGTGTATTAAACTAGAAGACATGATTTAAAAGAAAACAAAGTTCCAAAGAACTCTCAGAAGAATCAGCCTTAAGTTCTAAATCAGGGCTTAGTCTGAATAAGTTTTTCAGAAATTAGGCTCCTAAAAATTTTCTGATGAGATTCTTAGACACAATCAAACACATAATAAGAATTAACCTCTAGAGAAGGAGTTAATTTGTGAATAATGAATAAACACAAAAGGGTATGCCATTAGACTTTAAGACCCTCAGGTCAAAATTTTACTAAGGAAAAGCCTCTTCTAGTCTACCACCTCCTTAAATACAGTATCAGAGGTTTTTCTTTTATAAGCTGGCCAAGGTACTAAGAGGGTTGCTTAAGTGGCTATTCTAATAATGAACATGGTTTTTGCTAAACTTTATTCCCTGAAACTAAACATATTAAAGCAAGAGGTGTGTAATCTGATATTATCAGTAAACAGTAGGATGAAAAAAATCTCTCACAGAGCTGTCACATTCTATCTTAAGATTTAAAAAAAAAAGTTTATTTATTTACCCTTGGTGAGGGAGGGGAGTGAAGGGGAGGGGAGGGGAGAGAGAGAGAGAGAACAAGTTGGGGGAAGGGAAGAGAGAGAGGGAGACACAGAATCTAAAGCAGGCTCCAGGCTCCAAGCTGTCAGTTCAGAGCCCAACATGGGGCTTGAACCCACAAACTGTGAGATCATGATTTGAGCTGAAGTTCAACACTTAACCAACTGAGCCACCCAGGTGCCCCTCTATCTTAAGACTTTTTTATGGAGATTTTATCACCTGTAATGAGTACAATGATTTCAATTATACCTCTCTCAATTTACTATTATTATTACTATGATGTCTCACTGTGATGGGGAAAGGATATAGAGAACAAATTCAATATTTAAGAAAAATTCATGTCTAACAGAAAAACCAAGTAGTTGTGGTTGGGTGTTTTGTTTTCTTCAAATTAGAAAAAAAAAAGGTAAGACAAAATAGAAATTAAAGAATGTTATTTGAAAGTTACAGAAGATAGAAAATGACAAAATATTGCTTAAAAAAATTTTAAACCTAAATAAATGGATTTATATACTACGTACATGGGTCAGAAAACTCATTCTTTTGATAAGTTAATTTTACCAAAGTGTCTATACAGAATCAATACAAGAGCGATAGAAATGTCAACAAGGTGTTGACATATTGTGAAAATCAACAAGATGATTCTAAAATTTATACGGAGATGCAAAGGTTCTGGAAGAGCCAAAGCAATCTTCAACAATAACAAACATGGAGGATTTACACTTCAGACATCAAGGCTTGTACTATAATGCTAATAATACTATAGTTAATAATTAAGACAGTGTGGTACTCATGGGAAGACAGTCATAGAAAAAAAGGAGGAGTGAAGAGCGACATCAACAACAAGATGACCACATAAGATGTCCTTTGTTCATATTCCCCTCTCAACATCAGTTCAGAATACATCTACAGGAAAAAGTGCCTTGGTGGGAATATGGGTTCCAAGTAAGAGACTGAAATCCTGATACAGTCTATGGATACTGAGAGCTGTTTTAGAAAGACAGGCCCACACCCAGGCTGCTGACTCATCTACTGTGGCCCCAACTATAGACCTGATACAGCTGTGTACCCCTAAAGATTTGGCTACAACCCCATTTAGCTTTGGTTCTACCACCAGCGCCATACATCAAGGGACTCAAAAGGAGATTTTGTCCAGACTGGACCTTGATGTGGCTTGTGAAATGGATCCAGCCCCTCTTGGCCACAGTCTGAGAAACCCTAGAGAGCACTGATTTAGACATTCACCTATGGATAAGAGAGCTTTCATGAAAGTCAAGGAGTCCAGTGGAGAAGTTCCAACATACAGTTTAAGCCAAAAAAAGTCCAAGATTAGACACAGCAGAGAAAGATGACTTTATCTGCATCATCCCTCACTGAAGGCAGTACAGGTTTGGGCCAGAAGAGTACCCCTCAACTCATGATTTCTCCCACAAGGGAAGATGAGAGCATGTAAGTGAGTCCTGAGCTTCCCAGGCTGTGCAGGACACTGCCAAAGAGGCCTATTTCTCTTTTTACCCATCCAGAGTACCAAGTCATGAGTTGCACAACTTGGAGTTGGTGAATAGCTATGAGAACAGCAGTTGGGGTTAAGAACAGAACATATCAAAGGAACATGCATCCTAATAACTGTGTCAGGAGTCTGTTCCCAAACTGCTAAGGACAACTCACCTGCAGATCACCCCAAATGGCACATAGACACTCCCATAGTTCTATGCATTCCATGCCCATCTCTCCCTAACCCCTTAGCAAGCTCCCTGTGCAAATTCTCAGTGACAGGGAGATCAAGCTTTTGCAGACAGCTAGTGAACACATGCAGAAAGCCAGCCCGAATCACAGAAAGACAATTCAACAAAATCAGGAAAATAATACACAAACAAAATGTGAAGTTTAACAAAGAGATCGAAATTGGGGGACGTGGTTGGCTCAGTCGGTTAAGCGTCCAGCTTCACCTCAGGTCATGATCTCACAGTCTGTGAGTTTGAGCCCTGAGTTGGGCACTGTGCTGGCAGCTCAGACCCTGGAGCCTGCTTCAGATTCTGTGTCTCTTCTCTCTCCCTCTCCTCAGCTCAAGCTCTGTCTCTCTTTCTGTCTCTCTCTCAAAAATAAATAAACATTTTAAAAGTTTTTAAAAAGAGATAGAAATCATGGAAAGAACCAAATAAAAATCCAGGAGCTGATAAATACAATGAATGAAATGAAAACTGCAATAGAGAGCATTAACATTAGACTGGATCAAATGGAAGAATCTGTGATGTAGAAGAAAGGACCTTTGAAATTATGCAGTCACATGAGAAAAAAGAAAAAAGAATGAAAACATCCTACTTGAACTACGGGATACATCAAAAGAAACAATTTATGAATTATTGGAGTCCCATAAGGAGACAAGGGGGAGAAGAGTGCCTAACATTTATTTAAAGAAACAAATGGCTGAGAACTTCCCAAATCTGGGTAGACATTTGGCTATCCAAATCCATGATGTACATAGGTCTTCAAACAAATTCAATTCAAAGAGATCTTCTCTAAGACACATTATAGTAAAACTGTCAAATATCAAAGACAAAGAATCTTAAAAGCAGCAACAGAAAAGAATCTTGTCACTTATCAGGAAACCCCCATAATACATTCAATGGATTTCTAGTAGAAACCTTGTAGGCCAGGAGAAAGTGGGGTGATATATTCAAACTGCTGGAGGAAAAAACTCTGCCAACTAAGAATACTTTATCTGGCAAAGTTATCCTGTTGAAATAAAGCATATATAAGTATTTTCCCAGACAAACGAATGGTGATGAGGGAGTTCATCACCACTAGACCTGCATTATAAGAAATGTTGAAAGGAGATCTTCAAGTTGAAATTAAAAGATACTAATAGGTAACATGAAAACATATGAACATATAAAACACACTGGTATAGATAAGCATATAGTCATATTTAGAATAATATTGTAATATGATGGTGTGTTAACTATTTAACTCTAGTAAAAAGGTTAAAGGACAAAAGTTTTAAAAATAACTACAGTTAGAGTCATTTGTTAATAAATACACAATTTCAAATGGGGGTAAATTGTGACATCAAAAACAAAAATATGGGAAGAAGATAAAGGTGAGAGTTTTTGCAAAAACACTAACTCAAAAAGATATCTGCATCCCCATGTTCATAGTGGCATTATTTACAATAGCCAAGACATTGGACAAAACTTAGGAGACAATTTAAGCGTTCATCAATGGATGAAATGGAAAAAGAAGTTGTGAGATATATATGGATGGACCTTGAAGGCATTATGCTAGTGAAATAAGTCAAACAGAGATGGGTGAAAATAGGTGAAGGAAGTTAAGAGGTCCAAACTTCTAGTTTTAAAATAAGCCACAGGGGCGCCTGGGTGGCTTAGTCGGTTAAGCGTCCGACTTTCGCTTAGGTCATGATCTCGCAGTTCGTGGGTTCGAGCCCCGCGTCGGGCTCTGTGCTGACTGCCAGCTCAGAGTCTGGAGCCTGTTTCAGTCTGTGACTCCCTCTCTCTCTGACCCTCCCCTGCTCACGCTGTCTCTCTCTCTCTCCTAAAAATAAACATTAAAAAAAAAAATTTAAAAAAAAAATAAAAATAAAAATAAAAAAAAAAATAAGCCACAGAGATAAAAAGTACAGCATGGTCATATATAGTCAATAATATTGTAATAATGTTGTATGGTGACATATGGTAACTACACTTACCATGGTGAGCACTGAGTAATGTATATAAGTGTTAAATCACTATGTTGTACACCTGAAACTAATATAACATTGTATGTTTACTATATTTCAATAATAAAAAAGGAGAAGATATAACAATCATATATATGCACTCAACATTGGAGCACCTAAATATATTAATAAACTACTAACACATCTGAAGGGGAAAATAGACAACAATACAGTCATAGTAGGGGACTTCAATACTTCACTTTCAACAATGGATGGATCATCCAGACAGAAAAATAATTTGAAAACTTTGAATTTAAACTATACTAAAGACCAAATGGACCTAAAAGACATATACAGAGCATTCTATCCAACAACAGTTTCTACTGGAAGAATATATACATTCTTCTTAAGTGCACATGGAACATTCTCCACCATAGATTACATTATAGGTCCCCAAACAAGCCAGAAAATTTAACAAGAATTGAAATCATATAAAGAATCTTTTCCAATTACAACGACATGAAACTAGAAGCCAATTATAAAAGGAAAATTAAAAAATTCACAAATATGTAGAAATTAAACAACACACTCCTGAACAACCAATGGATCAGAGAAAAATCAGAGGGGAGATTAAAAACTCTCACAACAAATGGAAATAGAAATACAATATATCAAAACTATGGGATGCAGCAGAAACAGTTCTTGGGGGGAAGTAATAAATGCCTCCATTAAGGAAAAGAAATGAAAATAAAGAACCTACCTTTATACCTTGAAGAACTCAAAAGGGAAGAACAAACTAAGTCCACAGTTTGCAGAAGGAAGGAAATGACAGACACCAGAGTGTAAACAAATGAAATAGAGACCAGAAAAATAATAGAAAAGAGCAACAAAACTAAAAATTAGTTTTTGGAAAAGATAAATAAAACTGGAAACCTTTAGCTATACTAACCAAGAAAAAAAGAGAGAAGATGCAAATAAAATCATAAATGAAAGAGGAAATATTACAACTGACACCACAAAATATATAGCATCATAGAAGACTACTATGAACAATTATATGCCAACAAATTGGATAACTTAGAGGAAATGGATAAATTCCTAGGAATACACAACTTACCAAGAATGAATCTTGAAGAAATAAAAAATTCTAAACAGACCAACAATGAGTAAGGAGGTTAAATTGGTAATCAAAAGCCTCCCAACAAAGAAAAGCCCAAGATGAGTTGGCTTCACTGGTAAATTCTAAAGAATTTAAAGTATCTAATTATTAAATTAATTTAAGATTTTTAAATGTTTTATTTATTTCTGAGAGACATACAGAGACAGCACGAGCAGGGGAGGGTCAGAGAGAGAAGGAAATACAGAATTTGAAGCAGTCTCCAGGCTCTGAGCTAGCTGTCAGCACAGAGCCAGACGCGGGGCCCGAACCCAGGAGCCACCAGATCACGACCTGAGCCGAAGTCAGACGCCCAACTGACTGAGCACCCAGGCACCCCTATTAAATTAATTTAAAGAGTTAATGCCAATCTTTCACAAACTCTTTCAAAATATAGAGCACATCTTAACTCATTCTATGAGGTCGGTATTACCCCAATATCAAAATCAGATGAATATATCACAAGAAAATACAAACCACTATCACTCATGAATACAGATGTTGTAAATCCTCAACAAAATACTATCATGTCAAATCCAGCCACATACAAAAAGTATTGTATTCCATGACCAAGTGGGATTTGACCCAGGAATGTGATGTTGAATAAACATACAAATATCAACCAATGTTATTTATGGTATTAATAAAATAAAGAACAGAAACCAAACCATATGATCATCTCAATAAAAGCAGAGAAACCAATACCCTTTTATATAATTAAAGAACTCAGCAAATGAGGAATAGAGGTGAATTTCCTAATAAAGAACGTCTATTAAATGTCTATAGCTAACATCATACTTAATTCCAAAAGAATGAAAGCTCTCTCCCTGAGTTCAGGAACGAGAAAAAGATGTCCACTCTCCCCATTTCCATTCACCATTCTACTCAATGTTCTACTAGCCAAGATAATTAGTCAAGAAAATGAAATAAACGGCATCCAGATTCAAAATGAAGTAGTAAAAATTATCTCTACTTGCAGATGGCATGATCTTGTGTATAGATAATAAAAATAAATCATCTAAAAAACTATCTGAGCTATTAAACAAGTTCAGCAAGGTTGCAAGATACGTGATCAAAATACTAAAATCAGTTGTAGTGGTGTCTGGGTGGCTCACTTGGTTAAGTGTCTGAATTCGGCTCAGGTCATGATCTCATGGTCCATGAGTTGGAGCGCCATGTGGGGCTCTGTGTTGACAGCTCAGAGCCTGGAACCTACTTCATATTCTGTGTCTCCCCTCTCTCTGTCCCTCCCCAGCTTGTGCTCTCTTTCTGTCTCAAAAAACAAACAAACAAACACAAAACCAAAAAAAAAAAACATTAAAAAATTTTAAATTAAAAAAAACTAAAATCAGTTGTATTTCAAAATTGCTACAGCTGAATAGAAGAAAAGTCCTGATTTTTAAAAAAGGGCAAAGAAACTGAATTGACATTTCTTTGAAGACACACAAATGGCCAAAATGTATATGAAAAGGTGCTCAAGATCACTAATCATTATGGAAATGCAAATCAAAATCATGAGTTATCACCTCAAACCTATTATGTTAGCTATTATCAAAACAAACAAAGAAAAACCAAAGATAACAAGTGTTGTTAAGGATATGGAAGGGAAAAAAAAGGATATGGAGAAAAAAGAACTCTTACAAAGTGTTATTGAGAATGTAAGTTGATGCAACTACTATAAATAACAGTATGGTGGTTCTTCAAAAACTTAAAAATACAATTACTATCTAATCCAGCAATCCCACTTCTGGGTATATATCCAAAGGAACTGAAATCAAGATCTTGCAGACACATCTGTACTTCCATGTTCACTGCAGCATTATGCACTATAGCCAAGACATGAAAACAACCTAAATGTCTATTGATGGATGAATTGATAAAGAAAATATGGTATATATGTACAATGGAATATTATTCAGCCTAACAAAAAAGGAAATTGTACCATTTGTGACAATATAGGTGAATATAGAGGACATTATTCTAAGTGAAATAAGCCAGCCACAGGACAAATACTACATACCACTTATATGAAGAATCTAAAGTAGTCAAATTCATAGAAGGAGAAAGTAGGATGGTATTACCATGAGCTGGAGGGAGGGGGAATGAGAAGGTAATATTCAAAGTGTACAAAGTTTTGGTAAAAAAAGAAAATACAGATAAAATCATTTATATTTTCATACACTAATAATGAACAATATAACATGAAATTAAGAAAACAATTCCATTTACGACGTCATCAAAAAGAATAAAATGCTTAAGAAGAAATTGAATAAAAGAAGTACAAGACTTGACTAAAAGCTATAAAACATTGTTGCAATCAAGTAAAGCGGACCTAAATAGATGGAAAGACATTTGGTGTTCATGAACTGAACGATTTAAAATTGTTAAGATGGCACTACTCGCCAAACTAATCTACAGTTTCAATTCATTCTCTATCACAATTCCAATTGTCTTTCTTTGCAGACATTAACTAGTTAATCCAAACTTCATATGGAAATGCAAGGGACCCAGAATAGCCAAAACAATATTGAAAAAGAGAACAAAGCTGGACTATCCACACTTCTCAATTTGAAAGCTTACCACAAAACTACACTAATCAAGACAGTGTGGTACTGATGTAAGAACAGACATATAGATCATTGGAACAAAACTGAAAATATAAATTCATACTTCTATAGCCAATCATTTTTGAGAAGGATGCCAAGGCAATTCAATGGGGGAAATAATAGCCTTTTTACTAAACGGTATTGGGAGAAACATATCTTCATGCGAAATAATTAACTTGAACCTCTAACTCACACCTTATAAAATAACTTACAATCAATGAAACATCTAAAATAAGAGCTAAGAGTATAAAACTCTTAGAAAAATATGTAAATCTTCATTACCTTGGATTAGGCAACAATTTCTTATACATGACATCAAAAGTACAAGCAATCATGGGCACATGGGTGGCTCAGTCAGTTAAGTGTCCAACTTCTGATTTTGGCTCAGGTCATGATCTCGCATTCGTGAGATCAAGCCCTGCAATGGGCTCTGTGCTGGGCATGAAGCCTGCTTAAATTTCTCTCTTCCTCTCCCTCTGCCCCTCCCGCTGCCTCTCTCCTTTAAAAAATTACAAGAAACAAATGAAAAAATAGATTGGACTTCCTCAAAGTTGAAAAATTGTGTGCATCAAAGGGCACTATCAAGAAAGTGTAAAGGCAACCAACCAGTTGCAAATCCTAGATTTGATAAGCATCTTGTATTCAGAATATATAAAGAAATCTTCCAACTCTACAACAAAAAAGACCAACAACCCAATTTTTAAACGTGGGCAATGGACTCAAATAGGCATTTCTCCAAAAGATACAAAATGGTCAACAAGACACAAAAGCTCAACATCATTAGTCATTAAGTAAATGAAAATTAATGCCACAATGGGATATCATTTCACAGCCACTAGTAGGGCTGTAATTTTTTTTTAATTAAAAATAACAGGGGTGCCTGGGTGGCTCTGGTTGGTTAAGCGTCTGACTCTTGGTTTTGGCTCGGGTCATGGTCTTGTGGTTCATGGATTCGAGCCCTGTTTCAGGCTCTGCACTGGCAGCGTGGAGCCTGCTTGGGATTCTCTCTCTCTTTCCCTCTCTCTCTGACACTCCCCTGCACTCTCGCTCACTTGCTGTCAAAATAAATAAACAAAACTAAACAAAACATAAATGAAAAATGTTAGCAATGATATGGAAAAAACGAAACCCTCATACATTGCTGATGGGAATGTAAAATGGTGAAGACTCTTCGGGAAACAGTTGGGCAATTCTTCAATAAGTTAAACATAAAATTACCATATGACTCTGTAAGTCTATTCTTAGTTATATACCCCAAAGAACTGAAACACAGGTGTTCAAATAAAAATTTGAATGTTCATAGCAGCACTATTCACAACAGCCAAAGGTGAAAACAACCCGAATGTCCATCAACTCATAAATGGATAACAAAATGTGGTATATCCATAAATAGAATATTATTCAGCCATAAAAAGGAATGAAGTACTGATACATATTGCATAATGTTGAAACCATTAAGCTAAGTGAAAGAAACTAGACAAAAAAGGCCACATACTGTATTATTTCATTTATATGAAATATCCAGCATATACAAATCCAAAGAAAGAGACACAGATTGGTGATTTGGAAGGGATGATGAAAAAGTTCAGGAATTAGATATTGGTAATGGTTGCACAACATTGTAAATGTATTTAATGCCACTGAATTGTACACTTCAAAACGGATAATCCTAGATACTGCAGTAATAACATGGAATTCTAAACACAATTAAGATTTTTTTTACATAGAGTATATTAGAAGCTGAGTTAACTTTTTGAAATAAACCCAATTTTACAAAAAGATGCTCAACATCATTTGTCATCAGGGAAATACAAATCAAAACCATGATAAGATACCACCTCACACCTGTCAGAATGGCTAAAATTAACACCATCAGAAAAAACAAATGATGACAAACATGCAGAAAAAGGGGAACCCTCTTACACTGTTGGTAGGAATGCACACTGGTGCAATCACTCTAGAAAATAGCATGGAGGTTCCTCAAAAAATTAAAAATAGAACTACCCTACAACCTGGCAATTGCACTACTAGGTATTTACCCAAAGGATACAAAAATACAGATTCGAAGGAGTACATGCACCCCAATGTTTATAGCAGTGCTCTCAACAATAGCCAAACTATGGAAAGAGCCCAAGGTCCACTGACTGATGAATGGATAAAGAAGATCTGGTACATATATACAACAGAATATTACTCAGCCATAAAAGAGAATGAAATCTTGCCATTTGCAACAATGCGGATGGAGCTAGAGTGTATTCTGCTAAACAAAATAGGTCAGTCAGAGAATATCATATGATTTCACTCATATGTGAAATTTAAGAATCACCTGAAATTGATATCTAAAAACATGAGAGAGCGTCCCAATTCTATGTAAAATACCATTCACTGGGACACCTGGCTACCTCAGCTGGGGAAATGCATGACTCTTGATCTTGGGGTTGTGAGTTCAAGACATTACTTAAAAATAAAACATAATTTTGGGGTGCTTGGGTGGCTCAGTCAGGTAGGCATCTGACTCCTGGTTTTGGCTCAGGTCTTGATCTCATGGCTCATGGGTTACAGCCCAACATCAGCACGGAGCCTGCTTGGGATTCTGTCTCTCCCTCCCTCTGCCCCCACTGATTATGATCTCATAATCTACTTTTACTTATCTGTCTGTCTTTTAGGAAAGTATTCCAGCATATCTGTTTTCCTTGCTGACCCTAAAATGTCTCAAATAAATATGTAAATCTGATATTTGCCTCTAAAAATTCTTTAAAATACTTGATAGTTGCATAATTCTCACATATAATTCTGTTTGCATATTCCTAATTTCTTAGACCTTAGAGGACAAGGTATGAGATAGAAGAGAAGCAAATAGTAATTTTATGACTATAATTTTTCTAAATTTGTTATTATATAGTTAAGATAATCATCATGCAAACATGATATATTTAAGATTACTTATCTTACTAAAAAGAGAGAGGGAGGCAAACCACAAGAGACTCTTAAAAACAGAACAAACTGAGGGTTGCTGGAGGGGTATTGAGTGGAGGGTGGGCTAAATGGGCAAGGGACATTAAGGAGGGCACTTCTTGGGATGAGTACTGGTGGTTATATGTAAGTGATAAATCACTAAATTCTACTCCTGAAATCATTATTACACTACATGCTAACTAACTCGGATTTAAATGAAATAAAAAAAAATGTTTTTTAAAGATTACTCAGTCCTTTCCAAAAAAGGATTTGAAAAAGTCCTTACTCGTGTTTTTTTTTAAACAGCACACACACACACACACACACACACACACACACACACACACACACACAGTGTGAGAGGGGGAGGGGCAGAAAGAGAGAGGGAGTCACAGAATCTGAAGCAGGCTCCAGGCTCTGAGCTGTCAGCACAGAGCCTGAGAAAGGGCTCGAACTCGGAAACAGAAAGATCATGACCTGAGACAAAGTCAGATGCTTAATCAACTGAGCCACCCAGGCGCCCCAAAATCCATCTATTTAAAATTACATAAAATTAAATGTTTTTTATTATATTTATAGAGCAAGAACACTTTCATCATCTTGAAAGTGAGCAGCCACTCCTATCTTGGGATGCTAGAATAAAATACCATACTGGGTGGCATATAGCAACAGAAGTTTATTTCTCACAGTTCTGGAGGCTGGGATGTCCAAGGTCAAGGTGCTGGCAGATTCAGTGTCTGGTAAGGGCACACTTCCTGGTTCATAGACAGCCACCTTATTATAACTTTACTTGATGTAAGAGACAAGGGAGCCCTCCCAGGCCTCTTTTTATAAGGGCACTTAACTCACTCATAAGGGCTCCACCCTCATGAACTAATGACCCCCTAAAAGCCCCATCTCCAAATATCACAATAGAGATTAGGTTTCAACAAGAATTTGAAGGGGGAGGCACAAACTTTCAGTGTATAGTACTCCCCATTACCTGCCTCCCTTTCTCCATCAGCCCTATAGACAACCACTTTACTTTGTCTTTATAAAGATTTGCCTATTGTGGCCATTTTCATGTGAACAGAACCATATAATATGTGCTCTTTTGTGACTGTCATGTTTCACATCACCTAAGTTTTTGAGGTTTTTTTCCATAGTATAGTATATATCACTTCTTCGATCCTTTTTTTGTTTTGTTTTGTTTTCGGCCAAAAACTATTCTATTATATGGAAATAGTGTGTTTTATTTATTCACTCATCAGTTGGACATTTGGATTGATTCTTCTTTTTGGCTATTATAAATAATGCTGTTATGAACATTTGTGCACAAGTTTTTATGGGGACATGTTTTCATTTCTTTTGGGTTATATGCTCAGGAGTAGAATTACTCATACATATCTCTTTAAAATTTTGATGAACTGCCAAATTGTATTTCAGAGTGGCTAGACTATTTATAGTTTAGTCAGCAATGTATGAGTATTTTAAGTTTCCCACACCCTTATTTGTTTTCTTTTATTATAGCCATCCTAATGGTTATAAAGTAGTATCTCATTGTGGTTTTGATTTGAATTTACCTAATGACTTTTCATGTTCTTATTATCCATTCACAGACTTTTCTGGGGAGAAATATCTATCTGGATCTTTTACCCATTTTAAAATTGAGTTGTCTTTTTACTATTGACTTATAAGAGTATACTCTAGATACAAGAAACTTCTCAAATACATGATTTGCAAATATTTTCTTCCATTCTGTGCATTTTCTGTTCACTTTCTTGGTGGTCTCATTTGAAGCACAAAGTTTCTAATTTTGATGAAGTTCATGAGTTTTTTCTTTTACTGTTTGAGCTTTTGTTATCACAGGTACAAAATCACTAACTCAAGGTCATAAAGATTTACAGTTTTTATCTACTTTTACAGTTTTGGATGTTAACATTTAGGTTTCTGATCCATTTGAGTTAATTTTTATATATGATGTGGTATAGGGGTCCAACCAGATGGGTTTGCATGGGGATATCCAACTGTCCCAGCACCACTTTCTGAAAGGACTATTTCCCCCATTAACTGTCTTGAGATCTTTGTTGGAAATCAAACTGACCTTACATGAATGGGTTTATTTCTGGACTCTCAATGCTATTCCATTGAATTATGTATATCCTTATGCTGGTATAACACTGTCTTGATTATTATAGTCTTGTAGCAATCTCTGAAACAGAGAAGTGTGATGCCTCCAACTTTCTTCTTTTTCAGGATTATTTTGGTCATTCATGGACTATTCCCATCTGAATTTTAGAATCACCTTATCTGTTTCTGCAAAAATGCCAGCCAGGGTTTTAATAGGGCTTGCACTGAAACTAGATTAATTTGGGGTGTTTTGCTATCTTAACAATATTCAGGGGGTTTTGGAGAAGATGGTGGAGAAATAGGAGGCTCTGTACTTTCCGCCTGTATCTCTCAAACAAAAAAGGGCTGAAGCCAAAGGACTCTGAACCCCAAGAGACTGGGAGGAAAGGAGACGGAATCTACTAGGAAGATGGCCTCATAATGTGAGTGCAAACTGGGGGAGATAAAAATGGGCTGGGACACAAAGGCACGGAGAGGAGGGAGCCCATTCTGTGGAGGGACAAAGGGAAGAGAAAGAGCTGGGGAAAGGTACAACTGAATCTGGACAAGAGAAAAACTTCGGCTGGGGATGGAGAGGGATCCTATCCTATCTCTTGTGCTGGGGAACAAAAGAACTTCCCTCTGGGTCAGGCGGTAGCCCAGGGGCCCAGTCGGCATCAGGAGGAATGAATCCCGTGCTCTGAAGTGCCAGGTTCACAGGATTACATTTTGGGAGGCACCATTAAAGTGCACAGAATGAGAGCTTAGAACGCCGGTGGGTGTGGAGCACCTTGGCCCACCTTGGCTGCACCTGCGGCAGAGTGAGCACAGATCCAAAGGAGTGATTTGGCACACCAGACTCAATCAGAAGGGACTGGGGGGGAGGGTGTCGCCATTTTTCTCCCCACAACCACCAAGGCGGAGCCTCAGGGAGTGCCCCACGGAACCCACAGTGGAGGCGAGACACCCCCCCACACCAAACCATGCCCATCTGCACCAGGGAGCTGCTTTTTTACGGGAGACGGATAGATGCTGCAGAAATAGACAGCTCCTCCCCCAAGACCAGCACTGCTGCATTACCGTGATTAACTCTAGATCAATTCTTGCTGTTCAGATATAGTCTCCCTTTCCTCGTTCTTATCTCTCCCCTTCTCTGGACTGGTTATTCTGATTATAGGTTTGCTTTAACGGACATATTTAATCCAACTTCCTGACGCATGTTCTACACTTTCTTCATTACCTTCCTTTCTCGCTTTCTCTGGAATAATCACTCTACAGTTTCTCTGGGTAACATTACCTTCATTTCTTTCTCCTCACCTCCAGCCATATTCTCCTTTTTCCCTCTCTGATTAAGACTTTTGGTCTGTCTGTCTAGCCAGTGTTCATTTTCTCTTTCTCCCCACCCCTGTCATTTCTTTCTTTGTATATGCTCTTCCATCAGCACTGCCTCCACCCTGCTCTTTATTTGTAGCTGGGATTTCTGGTTTTATGCTTTCAGACTGTCCATTGTTTTTTTTTTTTTAATTATTATTACTTTTGTCGGTTTGCTTGCTTCTTTGATTTGCTTATGCATTTGCATGTTTTTGATCCCTGATTGTCTGTTTTCCTTTCCAGGGCTACTTCAAGGAACAAACCAAAGCACACATAGTAGAGAGTCCAAAACATCACTACGAGTAGGGGAATAAAATAACCAAAGTCACATCAAGAGAAACCAAGGGACACTCTTAAAAGAACACTTCATGATGTCCAGGCTCTAGACAGTGTATGAGCCTCCTCTAATATAGCAGTACTCACATTTGCAGAGCACATAACAATCCTTTAAAACTTAAAGAGACAGAAAGCTAGCCAAAATGGTGAAATGGAAGAGCTCTCCTCAAAAGAAATTCAAGGAAGAAGTGACAGCTGAAGAATTGATCAAAATAGATACAAGCAGCACAACTGAAAAAGAATTTAGAACAATACTCATAAAGTTAATCACTGGGCTTGAAAAAGGCATAAGAAGACAGCAGAGATGTTACTGCTGCAAATATCATGGATCTTAAAAATAGTTATGATGAGTTAAAAAATGCTATAAATGAGGTCCATAATAAAATGGAGGTGGCCACTGCACAGACTGAAAAGACAGAGGAGAATAAGTGAATTACAAGATGCAATTATAGAAAAAGAGGAAGCCAAGAAAAAGAGAAATAAATTGATCTAGGATCACAAAAGGAGAATTCGAGAACTGAGTGATTCACTCAAACAGAACATTATCCATATCATAGGAATTCCATAAGAAGAATAAAGAGAGAAAGGGGATGAAGGGTTACTTGAAAAATTATAGCCAAAAACCTCCCCAGTCTGGGGAAAGAAACAAACATTGAAATCCAAGAGCCACAGAGAACACCCCTCAGATGTAACTTGATCTTCTGCCGGTGAAACTGGCAAAATACAAGGACAAAGAGAGAATTCTGAAAGCAGCTAGGGATAAATGGGCCTTAACATACAAAGGTAGACAAATCACTGTAGTAGCAGATCTATCTACTGAAACGTGGCAGGCCAGAAAGGAATGGCAGGAAATCTTCAATGTGATGAACAGAAAAAATATGCAGCCAAGAATCCTCTATCCAGCAAGCCTGTCATTCAGAATAGAAGGAGAGATAAAGGTCTTTCCAAACAAACAAAAATTGAAAGAATTCATCACCACTAAACCAGCCCTACATGAAATCCTGAGTTGGACTCTATGAGGGAAATGTTGCAAGGAACACAAAGTATTAGAGACAACACTACAAGCATGAATCCTACAGAGAACACAATGACTTTAAACCTATATTGTTCAATAACAACACTGAATGTAAATGGACTAAATGCTCCAATCAAAAGACATAGGATTTCAGAATCGATTAAAAAAAAGAAAAAAACCCAAGATCCATCTATTCGCTGTCTACAAGAGACTCATTTTAGATCTGAGGACACCTTCAGATTGAAAGTGAGGGGATGGAGAAATATCTATCATGCTACTGGAAGTCAAAAGAAAGCTGGAGTAGCCATACTTATATCGGACAACCTGGACTTTAAAGTAAAGGCAGTAACAGGGGATGAAGGAGGGCATTATATAATAATTAGAGGGACTATCCATCAGGAAGAGCTAACAATTATAAATGTGTACGCATCGAATTCAGGAGCACCCTAATACATAAAACAATTAATCACAAACAGAAACAATATTATGGATAAGAATATGCTAATTGCGGGGCGCCTGGGTGGCTTAGTCAGTTAAGCGTCCGACTTTCGCTTAGGTCATGATCTCGCGGTTTGTGGGTTCGGGCCCTGCGTCGGGCTCTGTGCTGACTGCCAGCTCGGAGCCTGAAGCCTGTTTCAGTCTGTGACTCCCTCTCTCTCTGACCCTCCCCTGCTCACGCTGTCTCTCTCTCTCTAGAAATAAATAAAACATTAAAAAAAAAAGAATATGCTAATTGCAAGGGAATTTAATACTCCACTTACAGCAATGGATAGACCAACGAGACAGAAAATCACTAAAGAAACAATGGACCGGAACGACACATTGGATCAGATAGACTTGACAGATAGATTTAGAACTTTACATCCCAAAACTATGGAATTCACTTTCATCTCAGATGAGCATGGCACATTCTCCAAGACAGATCACATACTGGGTCATAAAGCAGCCCTCAATAAATATAAAAGAAATGAGATCATACCAAGCACACTGTCAGATCACAATGCTATGAAACTTGAAATCAACCACAGGAAAAAGTCTGGAGAACCTCCAAAAGTGTGGAGGATAAAAAACACCCCACTAAATAACGAATGGGTCAAACAGACAATTAGAAAAGAAATTTAAAAATATATGGAAACAAATGAAAATGAAAACACAACAATCCAAACTCTTTGGGATGTGGCAAGAAAATGAAAACACCACAATCCAAACTCTTTGGGATGTGGCAAAGGCAGTGCTAAGTGGAAAATACATTGCAATCAAGGCCTATCTCAAGAAACTAGAAAAAGTGCAAATACAAAATCTAACAGCATGCCTAAACGAACTAGAAGCAGAGCAGCAAGAGCACCCCAAACAAGCAGAAGAAGAGAAATAATAAAGATCAGGGCAGAAATAAACAATATAGAATCCAAAAAAAGCAGTTGAACAGATCAATGAAATGAAGAGTTGGGTTTTTTTAAAATTATTTTGTTTTAATTTATTTCTAGGAGAGAGAGAGAGAGACAGCGTGAGCAGGGGAGGGTCAGAGAGAGAGGGAGTCACAGACTGAAACAGGCTCCAGGCTCTGAGCTGGCACTCAGCACAGAGCCCGACGCGGGGCTCGAACCCACGAACCGCGGGATCATGACCTAAGCGAAAGTCGGACGCTTAACCGACTAAGCCACCCAGGCGCCACGAAGAGTTGGTTTTTTAAAAAACTAAACAAAATTGATAAACCTCTAGCCAGGCTTCTCAAAAAGAAAAGAGAGAGCACCCAAATAGACACAATCACGAATGAAAATGGATTTATTACAACCAATCTCTCAGAAATACAAGCAATTATCAGTGAACAGTAAGAAAAATTATATACCAACAAACTGGACAACCTAGAAGAAATGGACAAATTCCTAAACACACACTACCAAAACTCAAACAGGAATAGATAGAAAATCTGAACAGACCCATAACATGTGCAGAAATTGAATCAGTTATCAAAAATCTCCCAACAAATAAGAGCCCTGGGCCAGATGGCTTCCCAGGAGAATTCTACCAGACATTTAAATCGGAGTTAATGCCCATTTTCCTCAAGCGGTTCCAAAAAGTGGAAAGGGAAGGAAAACTTCCGGACTCATTCTACGAAGCCAGCATCACTTTCATTCCAAAACCAGGGAGACCCCACAAAAAAAAAAGAGAACTACCGGCCAATATCCGTGAATATGGATGCATAAATCCTCAACAAGATACTAGCAAATCAAATTCAACAGCACATAGAAAGAATTATTCACCATGATCAAGTGGGATTCATTCCTGGGTTACAGGGCTGTTTCAATATTTGCAAATCAATCAATGTGATACATCACAAATGAAGAAAAGATAAAAATCATATGATCCTGTCGATAGATGCAGAAAAACCATTTGACAAAATACAGCATCCTTTCTTAATAAAAACCCTCGAGAAAGTTGGGATAGAAAGAACATTCTTAAACATCATAAAAGCCATTTATGAAAAGCCCACAGCTAATATCATCCTCAATGGAGAAAAACAGAGCTTTCCCCCTGAGATCAGGAAGACGACAGGGATGTCCACTCTCACCACTATTGGTTAACACAGTGCTGGAAGTCCTAGCATCAGCAGTCAGACAACAAAAAGAAATACAAGGAATCAGAATTGGCAAAGATGAAATGAATCTTTCACTTTTCGCAGATGACACGTTATTCTACATGGTAAACCCAACAGACTCCAGGAATAGTCCATGAGTCAGTTGCAGGGTACAAAAACCCAGCAAAGTTGCAGGGTACAAAATCAATGTACAGAAATTGGTTGCATTTTTAAACACCAATAATGAAGCAACAGGAAGAGAAACCAAGAAACTGATCCCATTCACAATTGCACTAAAAACCAGGAAATACCTAGGAATAAACCTAACCAAAGAGGTAAGAGATCTGTATAATGAAAACTATAGAAAATTTATGAGGGAAATTGAAGAAGACACAAAGAATTGAAAAAACATTCCATACTCATGGATCAGAAGAATAAATATTCTTAAAATGTCATTACTACCCAAAGCAATCTATACCTTCAATGCAATCCCATTTAAATTGCACCAGCATTCTTCAAAGCTAGAAAAAACTATCCTAAACTTTGTGTGGAACCACAAAAGACTCCGAATAGCCAAAGTAATATTGAAGAATAAACGAAAATGGGAGGCATCACCATCCCAGACTTTCGCCTCTACTACAAAGCTGTAATCATCAAGATAATATGGTATTAGCACAAAAACACACACATAGACCAATGCAATAGAGAACGCAGAATTGGACCCACAAAAGTATGGCCAACTACTCTTTGACAAAGTGGGAAAGAGCATCCAATGGAAAAAAGACAGCCTCTTTAACAGATGGTACTGGGAGAACTGAACAGCAACCTGTAGATCATTTTCTCACACCATACAGAAAAATAAACTCAAAATGGATGAAGGACCTGAATGTGAGACAGGAAACTATCAAAACCCTAGAGGAGAAAGCAGGAAACAACTTCCTTGACCTCCACCGCAGCAATTTCTTACTTGACACATCCCCAAAGGCCAAGGAATCAAGAGCAAAAATGAACTACTGGGACCTCATCACGATTAAAATCTTCTGCACGGCAAAGGAAACAACCAATAAAACTCATAGGCAACTGATGGAATGGGAAAAGATAGTTGCAAACGACATATCAGATAAAGGGCTAGTATCCAAAATCTATAAGGAACTTACCAAACTCCACGCCCGAAAAACAAATAATCCAGTGAAGAAATGGGCAGAAGACATGAACAGACACTTCTCCAAAGAGGACATCCAGATGGCCAACAGACACATGAAACAATGCTCAGCATCACTCATCGTCAGGGAAATACAAATCAAAACCACACTGAGGTACTACCTCATGCCAGTCAGAGTGGCTAAAATGAACAAATCAGGAGACTATAGATGCTGGTGAGGATGTGGAGAAACAGGCACCCTCTTATACTGTTAATGGGAATGTAAATCAGTACCGCCCCTCTGGAAAACAGTGTAGGGGTTCCTCAGAAAATTAACACTAGAACTCCCCTATGATCCAGCAATAGCACTGCTAGGAATTTACCGAAGGGATCCAGGAGTGCTGATGCATAGGGGCATATGTACCCCAATGTTCATAGCAGCACTCTCAACAATAGCCAAATTATGGAAAGAGCCTAAATGTACATCAGCTCACAAATGGATCAAAAAGATGTGGTTTATCTATACAATGGAATCCTACATGGCAATGAGAAACAATGAAATCTGGCATTTGTAGCAACGTGGATTGAACTCAAGGGTGTTATGCTAAGTGTGATAAGTCAAGCAGAGAAAGACAGATACCATATGTTTTCACTCATATTTGGAACAGGGGAAACTTAACAGATGACCATAGGGGAAGCGAAGGGGAAAAAATAAGGAGAAGGAGGGAGCCAAACCATAAGAGTCTCTTAAATACTGAGAACAAACTGAGGGTGGATGGGGGTGGGGGAGAAGGGAAAATGGGTGATGGGCATGGAGGAGGGCACTTGTTGGGATGAACACTGGGTGTTATATGGAAACCAAGTTGACACTAAACTATAATTTTTTTTAAAAATCCCAATATTCAGTCTTCTGATCCATGAACATGGGATACCTTTGCATCTATTAGATGTGTTTTCACTTTAAACCATTTTGATATGGTATACTGATGTTAAACAATCTTTCATGACTGGGATAGGTCTCAGTTGGTCATGGAGTATAATCCTTTGTATGTTGCTGGATTGATTTGCTAGTATTTCCTTGATCTGACTGAATGTGTTACTTATTGTTTTCATCAAATTTGGTGTATTATCAGACATTATTTATTCAAATATTTTGTCTATCGCTTTATCCTCTCCTCTGGTATGCCCATTATGAGTGTTTTTGCGTGCTTAATGTGTACCACATTTCTCTAAGTTTCTGTTCATTTTTTTCATTCTTTTCAAGTCCAGAATTTCCATTTGGGGTCCATGTGTATGCGTTCTATTTTTTAAAATTTTAATGTTTATTTATTATTTTTGAGAGAGAAAGAGACAGAGAGCGAGTGGGAGAGGGGTAGAGAGAGAGAGGGAGACACAGAATCTGAAGCAGGCTCCAGGGTCAGCACAAAGCCCAATGTGGGGCTCAAACCCAGGAACCAGGAAATCATGACCTGAGCTGAGGCCAGACACTTAACCGACTAAGCCACCCTGGCGCGCCCATGTGTATGCATTCTATCCCTTACAGATAGTTTCTTTCTGACGTGACTATCATCATATATTCCTTTAATTATTTAAACATGGTTTAAGTTCTTTTTTTAAAATTTTTAAATAGACTCTGCCGAATGTGGGGCTTGAACTCATGACCCTGAGATCAAGGGTTACATGCTCTACTGGGCCAGGTGCTCCAAACACAGTTCATGTTCTTTAGACATATTTCTAATAGCTGCTTTGAAGTCCTTGTCCACCAAGTTCAACATCTGATGCTCTCCAAGGAAATTTCTATTTTTCCTGTGTATGGGTCACATATTCCTGTTTCTTTGTCTCTTATAACTGAACAGTTTAGACAATATATTGTAGCAGCTCTGAATACTGATTGTCCCTGTTTTGGGGTTTATTGCTGTTATTTAGTAACTTGGCTAGACTAATTCAGTGAAGTCTCTTCCTCCACAGTATGTAGCCTTAACTTTTCCTGTTTGAATTTTTTTTTCTTGCGTTTATCTCTAAACCTAGCAACCTAAGTGTCATCCCAGGTCATTACAGTTTATTAGTCAGTTACTGATTGACCAGAGTTGTGCTTATGTTCCTGAGCCAGTAAGGTTTTCATTTTTTGCTGTGTAATCTGTGTGGCTTAGAGACTGCTTTCACGTTACAGGGAATTTACAAGTTTGTTCCATGAAGGACTAATAGCAAAGCAGCTTCCTCTCCAGTTGCTCCTGAGAGTGTGGCCTTAGGTAGGTGCACATTATTCTAAATCATGAGGCCTCCTTTGCTGTCTCTTTCTGATCTCCCTGTTAAACTTCTGATCTGCTTCCACTGGTATTACATCATGCTTTTGGCCTCTGTTAACTGTTAGCTGATTTTTATTATGAACAATTCCTTGGAGGCATAAATTGCTTCACTATCCAAATAAAGTCAGAGCCCTCAGCCAGGACCAGGATGTTACCAGTGTTTAAGGTTTTCTCTGACCCTTCCATGGCAGAACCTCTGTATTATGGTGCAGTATGTAGGATTGATGGGAGTTGCCACTTGGTTTCCAAGTGCTAGAATACCTCTTCTGATACAAAGTTGGGTGAGGGAATGGATGTAGCCTCTACCACAGATGTTACAGCCTCCTACTACTATTATTGAATTCTGTATATTTTGAATACATCGTTCTCAATTTGTTGTAAATCCTTTTATTATTCTCCAGAGACTTTGAATGATTGTCTTTGCTAATTTTGACCAATTAGACTGATACTCCTCTGGGAAGTTCCATTGAACTCTACACATTACTATCCAAAAAACCTCCACATTTTAATTTTCAACTGACTGCAGAAACTAGTGATCAAGTCTGCTAATTTAACCTATCCACAAAGCTGATTATAAATAGAAAAATGATTCATTTCTAACTTTTTAAAGGTAAAAGTAGTTATCTAATTTTATAAATTATATACTATCTTCCCTCTAATTACCCAAGGTAACAGAAAGTTGCCTACAAATAGATCCAAGGAGAAAGTAAAGCATATAAAAATGCGGTCTTGGGCGCTAAGTAGTTCAAAAAAAGGGGAATGATCAGGGTGCCTGGGTGGCTCAGTCGGTTGAGTGTCTGGCTTCAGCTCAGGTGATGATTTCATGGTTTGTGGGTTCAGACCCCATGTTGGGCTCTGTGCGGACAGCTAGCTCAGAGCCTGGAGCCTGCTTCAGATTCTGTGTCTCCCTCTCTCTCTGCCCCTCCCCTGCTCATTCTCTCTCTTTCAGAAATAAACAAACATTAAAAAAATTTTAAAATGCAGTCCTGTTCAATATCACGTGATATTAACTGTGTTATTGTTTCCAGGGTTGGAATACTCATAAATGACCAAGATGTCAAACTTTTGAATAAATGCTTATGCATACTTTTAGCACTTTTTCCAGGGAGGCTCAGGCAACCTGTGTTCACCCAGAATGTAAAGTATATCAAAATGCATATTACTTCAGTAAGCTACTACCTTCTGTGACAGTCTTCAATTACATTCTGTAAATTATACTTTGATTACATGTACTTCAAAGGTTAAAAAAACTTTTATATCTTTTCCCCCTTTTATGGCTTTCAATAAAATTTCACAGATTTTCTATAATTTTATATACCAAACCTTTGAAAGACAGACATTAGATAGGCCAAACCTTTGAAAGACAGACATTAGAGTCTAAATTTTGCCAAAGAGGTATCAAGAGGCAAAGTACTTAAGTGACTTCCAAGGTCATACAATTCATTAATGATAAACTTAGAACTAGAAACAATGAAAGGACTCCTCAACATCTAGTCTTTAGCTCTGTGCATGAAATCTAGTTAGATAAGCTAAAATTCCTCCTGGAAAGCTGAGAAAATTTGTTCTTCTGCTACATACCTAAAAGTAGACTTTAGGTCACCTGGGTGGCTCAGTCATTTAAGTGTCCAACTTTGGCTAAGATCATGATCTCACAGTTCATGGGTTTGAGCGCTGCGTTGGGCTCTGTGCTGACAGCTGCAAGCCTGGAGCCTGCTTTGGATTCTGTGTCTCCTTCTCTCTCTGCCCCTCCCCTGGTTGTGCTCTCTCTTTCTCAAAAATAAATAAACAAACATTTAAATAAACAAATGAATAAACAAACAAATAAATAAATAAATAAAGTTGACTTTAATTCACATGTACTTATTATGCTCCTGGGGAAGACATCCTTTTCTGGTATTATAAATATAAAGCATTGATGATTCAGGTCAACAATATATACAGTTAAACACTGTTGGCCATTGTCTTAGATCAGGTTGCTATAACAAAAATACCAGAAACCTAGTGGCTTAAAGACAAATTTATTTCTCACAATTCTGGAGGTTGAAAGTCCAAAATCAGGGTGCTAACATGGACCAGTTCTGGCAAGAGCCCTCTTTCTAGCTTGTACGTGGCTACCCTCTTGCTGTATCTTCACATGGAGGAGAGAAAAATTGGTATCTCTCTTGTCTCTTTTTTTTTCTAAGAGAGAGAGCACATGAGTTGGGGAGATGAGAAGGGAGGAGGAGGAAGGGGGAAGGAGAGAGAGGGAGGGAGAGGGGAGGGGGGAGGGAGGGGGGAGAGAGAGAGAGAGAGAGAGAGAGAGAGAGAGAGAGAGAGAGAGAGTATCTGGCAGGCTCTACACTCAGTGCAGAGCCTGACGCAGGGCTTGATCCCAGGACCCTAGGATCATTACCTGAGCTGAAATCAAGAGTCAGACGTTCAACGGACTGTGCCACCCAAGCACCCCTGTTGTCTCTTCTTATAAAGGTACTAATGTCATTGATGAGGGCTCCATCCTCATGACTTAACTAGCTCCACGGGCCCACCTCCAAATATGATCACACTAGAGGTCTGGGCTTCAATGTCTGAATGAAGAAAAAAATAGTACATAACATCCATCTTTATCAAAAATAGAATTTTTATGTGACAAAAATGTAGGCTTTCTGTAATAAAAAATGAGGTAAAAAGTTATATCAATTTAAAAGAGATCTTAAAAATATAATACCAATTTTATGGGGGCGCCTGGGTGGCTTAGTTGGTTAAGCGTCCGACTTTCGCTTAGGTCATGATCTCGCGGTTCACGGGTTCAAGCCCCGCGTCGGGCTCTGTGCTGACTGCCAGCTCGGAACCTGGAGCCTATTTTAGAGTCTGTGACTCCCCCTCTCTCTGACCCTCCCCTGTTCACGCTGTCTCTCTCTCTCCTAGAAATAAATAAAACATTAAAAAATATATAATACCAATTTTAGAAGAATAATTTTTCTTTAAAAAAAAATTTTTTTTAACGTTTTGTTGATTTCCGAGAGAGAGAGAGAGAGAGAGAGTGTGAGAAGGGGCGGGTCAGAGAGAGAGGGAGACACAGAATCCGAAACAAGCTCCAGGCTCTGAGCTAGCTGCCAGCACAGAGCCCAAGGCGGGGCTTGAACCCACGAACAGTGAGATCATGACCTGAGCCGAAGTCGGCCGCCCAACCAACTGAGCCACCCAGGCGCCCCGAGAATAATTTTTCTTATTTCTAGTAAACCATTGTGTGACATATAAAGTATCTGATGTAAAGAAAGAATGTCTGCTATATTAACAAAAATTATGTGAGACACCATAGACTTATCTACTTTTCTTTCCAGGTCGTCCTCAAGACCAAGAGGAAGAAGTTATGATAAAAACAAAAATGAAATGTTAGAAATCTAATAGCAATTTAGTATTGAACATTATTAGGTCAATATTTATAACATCAACAACGTTACACAAATCCTAGGTAAAGAAAGTTATAAAGTCATTCTTTTTGTACAATTAGGATAATAAACTAGGGTTTCTATTTTTCTTTTCTAGACCACTTTTGCACTAAAGCAATATATTCTTATTTAAAGCTTATTTTTGTCATGATCATTTTTCAAAAAAGAGTTTTCAAATAACTAGATTTGGCTTATTTGCACATTCATTTGTCTAATCTTAAGTGGTTAAAAAATTGATCAAGATAAGAATATGGACTAAAAATATCCCCAGGGAATCCTTACTGAACAAAAAGACAAACATAAAGGAAAATATTTTTTTCCTGGAACAAAAACTTAGGTTTAGAAATTTCTTCCATGACTGGAAGATTTTTAGGGGTTAAATTTTAGGAATAATAATCAAATCTTTTCCTACATTTGAAAGTTCCACATGATCGTAAGAACCAAAATATCATGTCCTGAATAACAATATAGAAAGTTATTTGGACCACAAACTTAAGAACAAAGAGAACTCTCTAAATGAGAAAGTTTAATCTATTGGGAATGCTATATTTACTTAAAAGTGGCTAAAACTATTTTACCCAGGTAGATAGGCAACATTCCACACCAATAAATACTCCCTCTTGTTTGAAACACTTTTTTCACTTGGCTTCCAGAACACCACCCAGTCTCCCAACTTTTCTTCTAGCCACCAGTGGGTCTTTCTCAGTCATTTGCTGGTTCCTCCTCTTCTCTTCTACTTCTTAATGTTGGCTCAGGCCACAGGGCTCAGTCCTATGCTGTCTTTATCTACTTTTTTCTAGCTGTACTAAATGATCTCATATGATGTCATGGCTGTTCACTAATAACACCCAAATTATGTCTGCCAGTCCCAACTTATACCCTGAACTCTAGACTTGGGATATCCAACTGTCTACTCCATCTCCCACGTCACATGGCCAAAACAGAACTTCTGATTCCACACTGCTTCAAATCTGTTCCTCCTTCAGTATGCCACATCTCTGCAACCCAGAATTCATCCAGTTGCTCAGTCAAAAACCTAAGTCACCCTTTTCTCCTCTCTTTCCCTCTCATATCAAAGCTAACAGCAGATACTATCTTCCCTACCTTTAAAGTAGTCTAAATCCAATACCTCACCACCTCCCCATCACCTACCATACTAGTCTAATAACGTAACTGGTCTCTCTGCTTTAACCCTTAATCCTTTTCAGTCCAACCTTCAAACTACAGCTCCCATACATGTAAGCCAAACTATATCACTCTGCTCTCAAACCTTCTAATAATTTCTTATTGTATACCACATTATAAGGGCCTTCATGAACTACTCACTGGTTTCTTACCACTCTTCTCCTTGAATTACTGGTCTCTCTGCTAGCCCTCAAATGTATGCCAACTAAGTTGACATTTTTAAGCCTTTCACAACTTGCCTTTGACTCTGCCCAGAATGCTCTTCCCCCAAATATTCACATGCCCCATACACTTCTTTCATTAGGTCTTCTGCATAAGTCACTTCCTCCAATAAGCCTTAGTCCCTAACCACCTTATCTAAACCCTCTCAAAATTCTCTCCATATTCCTTGCTTCTTCTTTATAGCACCTCATGTTACATTTCTGCTTACATTTTTATTGTCTGCCTTCTCCAGAAGGATGTAGTAAATTTGTATTGGTCACAGCTATACAGCCAGCACACAAAAGAATATCTGCCACATAGTAAGCTTTATAAATATGTATTGACTCCAAAAAATGAATGAATGGGATTCTAGCCTCAGCACTACCCAATAATATAGTTTTGTTTTGCTTTAGAGGAAAAACAAAAGCCACAAGCATGTGCCCTTAAAACCAAAAGTAAAAGCTTAATTTCTCTCAAATGATAATGAGTTTTATTAAAAGGAGAAGAGTTACTCAGTAGCAGTGAAGTTGAATTTTCAGCAAAATATTCTAGTTATCATAAACATTTTTTAAAGGCTTCAGAATGATCCCCCAAAATAAAGTCTCAATTTATTTAAATGGGCCTGAACATATAAAAATGGGACATGTAACATATACAAATATATACATACACAAAATAGTACAGTTTTGTGAAATCAAAGTAGAATAAATAGGAACATTATAGATTATCCCACAATCCTCTCCCCTTCCTTCTCTTATCAAATTGCTACCAGCAAAGGCCCAGGAAGCTACCAATCAGCTAGAGCTGGCTTTCAGTCTTAGAAATGTTGTATCCTGTTAACTTGATGCTGACACTGTTGTCCACAGTAAGGAAAATGGCAATATCCCCAGAGGTTTCAGAAGTGGAAGGGCATTTTGCACGAGTATGTCTTGGCTTAAATGCCACTATATGTTACCTGCACTCTTCCACCGATGCAACTTATAGTCCACAAGCATGTGAAAAATTCCACCACATAACAGATGTATCTATGTATAATCTAGTGGAAGGCAGAGCCTGATGATGAAGTCAGTTTTCACTAGTGGGCTAGAGAATCTAGACCCTGAAAAATAAAGTCAGCCACACTGAGGCTCTCCTGAGCCATGCACAGAAGGCCAGTCTCCAAGTGCTCCAAGGATGGCAGTCTGTTGGTGAACAGATTATGGAACTCAAGTTGAGCCACTTGGCCTCTCAAGCAACAGGGGAAATAATTTAGTCCGGTATGGTCAGTCTGTTTCAGTCAAAACTCATTTAATGTTCATGATGTGGTTTATGCTTTCTGGTCAGTGGGGGGCAGAAGAACGATGAATACTACTCCTTATGAAAAGTTTCAAGCCTTGTAACCCCTCTGAAAATAAATAGTCCAAATACCAGTTCCATTTCTTTCCCTGCAGGCACAAAAAGAGAAAAATTACTTGTCAAATATTTACTAGGCTTAATCTCTACCTCCTCTTCTTTGCCTAGGAAAAGATCCCAATGTCCTGAATGCACATACTAAGAGTTATCTCAGAGGAGCCAGGTTTATAAATGGAACTCAGGCACTAAGTAACTTTCAAACCAGAAAGTACCTTAAAGTACCATAGTTTAAGGGCTAAACATTCCTTTTATTATACTGGCAAAAAATTTTTTAGCTATTCAACTGAACAAGTACTATGAAATGGAAACGGGTCAACATTCCCACATTCTAGAAATTTAACATCTAAAATAGCTAACACAGGACCAGACATTATATTACTGCCTACAGTAAATATGTACACAACAGAGTTTCTGTAACAATGAGAGAATTGTGTTAGGTTTTGTTAAATCAGCCTCATTATAGTCACACTTTTAATACATGCAACTGTACTATAGAATGAGAAAATGCACAGGTTCAACAGCAAAAGTCAAACTATGAATAGCTGTATCTTAGAGAAGACTGTAGAAGGCATGTGCCAATAAATTCACATCAAAGTCACTGGAGCGAGTTCAGAAAGGAAATACTTCACTTTGACTTTATGGAGGCAGCAGACTTAAGGTTGGGAGACAAGTGAAGGTATAAAATTTTTGATGAAATGAAGCTGTAGTAAATCCCTGAACATGATGAAAATAAATTTATTTACCCGAATAGAGCTCATGTTTACTCTCCTTTCTTCTGGCCATTCCTTAAAAACAAAAACAAAAAAGAAGTGGGGAGATATGAGGACAGAAATATTTGGTTAGCAAAAATTAACAGAAAATTAAGATAGCTCTTCACTGTCTGATTCATTTGCTACATTTTATTCCTACTATCCCTTCTGGGTTCCTTTTGAGTAAACACTCATTATAACCTTCCATATTTCTCCCTAGAGCACACACAAAAGGAAAATAAGATCACAGTGAAGAAAGATGCATAATTTTGCTAATATATGGCCTCAAATCTGTATTCAGTCACTGGGGTGAAGATGAAAGATGTTAGAGGAGGCTTCTTCTGAAGGTATAGGATACCCAAATGGAGTCCTAAAGGATGAGAAGGAAGTCTGGTGAGGCAGTCTGTGTACATAGTAGATTCTATAAAAAACTGATTCTTTATGAAAACTCAGACCTAGGTGATCTCTTTTATTTCCTATCTTTATCACCCACTATATTTCAATGAAAAGTCATAAATTCTAAAACATTTTATATATTGCTAAGAAAAAACTATGCCTATTAAACTATAAATATATATATATATATATATATATATATATATATATATACACACACACACACACACACATATACACACATATATATAACACAATGTCTTCTACCACTTTATTTTATAATGACTAAATTTTAGATGTAGGCAGATTTTGGCCACATATCCTTTTTATAAACATGAAATGATAAATATAAACAAAATTAAGTAGGGAAAGTATTTCTAAAATTTTACATTCAGAGTCCTACTCTTCTAAATTATTTTTCTATTCAAGAGCAGTAGATAACAGGTTTTTTTTTTTCCACACAATATCATCTTCTGTGCCAGAGTGTTGGCAATGGAACATTTCTTACAAGAACTAAAAGATACTAGTACTGGGATCCCAATTACATAAACCTAACCTACTTTTGGTACTTGCTTCAAAGAAAGTCCATTACATGTATGGTTCACTGCTTCCCTCACCTCTTCCTCCGGGACATTTGGTTTTGGGGCTTAAAAGAGTATTCCAATATTTCCTGCAAGTTTTTTCCCTAATCTGCTGACAACCATCCTGCAAGGTCTGATTCTGGCAATCTCCCAGGGAACACTCAAAAATAGCAAATGACAACTATATCGTTTTTTTTTTTGTTTTTATTTCTAGAGAGAGAGAGACAGCGTGGCAGGGAGGGTCAGAGAGAGAGGGAGTCACAGACTGAAACAGGCTCCAGGCTCTGAGCTGGCAGTCAGCACAGAGCCCAACGCGGGCTCGAACCCACGAACCATGAGATCATGACCTAAGCGAAAGTCAGACGCTTAACCGACTAAGCCACCCAGGCGCCCCAACAACTATATCTTGATTGCTGCCTGGCTGACACTGATCAAGGATACATCCTGATCTCTGAGAAATTCAAAAGTGAAAAAAAATGTTTTAACTGATTAAATATACTGAATTCCATGCTGATGAATTCCATATTTATATCTCTAGTTCCAACTTCTCTCCTGTGCTCTGAGCTCAGTTACAAACTGCCTACTTACAAGTCTCTTGTATATTTAACAGGCATCTCAAACCTAAGTAGGTAAAAATAGAAC
Source organism: Proteles cristata cristata (assembly GCA_017311185.1). Lineage (NCBI taxonomy): Eukaryota > Metazoa > Chordata > Mammalia > Carnivora > Hyaenidae > Proteles > Proteles cristata. The sequence continues at coordinate 15,657 of JAESUZ010005256.1, read as the reverse complement.
TTGAATCTCAACCTGCCCTCCCCCAAAACCAAAATAACCTCTCTTATTCTTACATTAGTATTCCCCTTATTAATAAGTAGAACCACCATCAACTCAGTTGCTCAATTAAAAAACCTCAAAAGTCCTTTTCTTTTTCTCCTTGTCAGTTCCAATAAAGCCATCATCAAGTCCTCTCTGTTCTACCTCTGCAATATATCTCAAACCAGTCCACTTCTGTCCATCTCCACTACCATCACATGTATACAAATCTCTATTGGTATCTCTTCTCTAGACACCACCAACAGCTTCTTAATTAGTGGCCCTGCAGCCACTCGGGCCTCCTCTTATAACTCTATCAAAAAAAAAAAAAAAAAAAAAAAAAAAAAAAAAAAAGCCAAAGTGATCTCTATTAAACAAACTCAGATCATACTACAACCCTTCCTTAAAATTTTCCAATTGTTTCCCGTGACACTCCTAAGAGAGATAGGCCCTAAATCTCTGCCACCTTATTTCATTACACTCTCCCTCTTTTCCTTAAGCTCTAAAGCCACACTGGCCTTCCTTTTTCCCTTGAACTCCTTAAGCCACTGTGCCATTCCCTCTGCCTGGAATGCTCTTCTTCCAGCTATTCTCAGGCTGGCTTAGTATCTTTTAGAAGAAATCTCAGACCAAGTATCACCTCCTCAAAAAGCCTTCCTTGAACACCCGTTCCTCACAAGTCCCCAGTCACTTTCTCTTATCCCACTCTGTTTATGTCCTTAATAGCATTTCTCCAAATTTATAATTATCATGTTTATTTACTCATTACTTGTTTCTTGTTTGTTCTCATTAGAATATAAAACTCCATTTGGGCAGAGATATTAGTATCTGCCTTCTTAGGCACTATATTACCAATGTGGGAAGCAAAGTAAACACAAAATAAATATTTGTTGAATGAAAAAGAAACAACTATTGATTCAAAGGTAATTATGATGATAAAATGTAGAGCTTCAGAAGTGACTGAAATGAAGGCTCTACAAATGTTGAAAATACTGACTCATTAAGTGAATAGAGCTCTTTGACACTGAGAACTGATTGGCCAAAATATATTTACTAAATTATCTCTAAAAAGCTGACTAATTTGAAACACTAACAATGTTAAAATTCAGTAAAATCAAAATGTCAGAATCAAATCATACTGCCATAGTATCAGGTTATTTTTACCATCTTGAAGGTAAGATACTTATATAGTGAACAGTTAGTTGGTGACAAGGACTCAAAAAGGCACACTTTTTAAAACAAAGATTGACATTAAAGCCTAGTACTTTCAGAATCATAGAGAAACATCATCAGTTTAAAAAATGGCAGTTTCACATTGTGCCAAATGTGCTCTATGCCACTAGAATTTAGACCTTCCAATGAGAATCAACCTTCCTTAGTAAACATTTTAAAATGGTTTTCTGATTTGAAAGAATGTATCAATTCTTGACCCTCCAAAATGAGTTTGCTTACCTATGTTCAAGTTGATAATATTTACTACTTTAGACACTGAATCTTATGACATACATACTCAAGAAGAAATTATTTGACTTATTAAAATCATTTCTACTCTACCTATGATTCATTACATGCTTTGTCAAATAAGAACTGGATGCAACATTATTGACGAGGTATGGAAAAACCAACAACCATTCACTTTTAGCAGTAACATATCTGTATGAATTCAATTGAAAGCAATATAACAATATCCAACAAAATTAAAAAGACATACCCTTTAAAAACAATTTCACTTAAGAGCAATTTTATCCACAGACATACTTGTATATGTATAAAATGACGTATATGGTTTAAAAATATTCAGTAGAGGGACACCGGGGTGGCTCAGTCAGTTAAGCGTCTGACTCTCGGTTTCAGCTCACATCATGATCTCACAGTTTGTGGGTACGGCCCCACATTAGGCTCTGTGCTGACAGTGAGGAGTCTGCTTGGGATTCTCTCTCTCTCCCTCTCTCTCTCTGCTCCTCCCACAATCAATCTCTGTCTCTCAAAAATAAATTTAAAAAAGTTTAAAAAGAGGGCAATTTAGCAACTTCTGCTTGAGAGACGCTAAATTAATTAAAAAGGAAGTGGACAGGGAAAGTCAGGTTTTAATTGAAAAATGGGATGCGTCTTCCCAGCGTCAGATGTTGGATGTGGAATACTGTTGTTTCATCAGCACTGTGTTAGATGGCAGAGACCAAGAAAACACACGAGGGCTGCCTCAAGAAACGAGCCAAGGTACACAGGGTGGAGAGTCCCAAATAACACTACAAGTAGGAAAATAAAATAACCAAGGATTCAACAAGAGAGACCAAGAGACATCATTCAAAGAAAACTTTCTGAACAGACAGGCCCTGTATAGTCAAAGAGCCTTCTTTGGTACAGCAGCACTCGCAGGTGCAGAGTGCATAACAAGGTTTTACAACTAACAAGAAATAGAAAGCTAACCAAAATGATGAAACGGAAGAACTCTCCTCCAAAGAAATTCCAGGAAGAAATGACAGCTAAAGAACTGCTCAAAACAGATATAAGCAACATAACTGGGAACAACAATTTAGAAAAACAGTCATAGACTTAATCGCTAGGCTTGAAAAAGGCACAGAAGACATCAGAGAAACTATTGCTACAAAGACTATGGAGCTAAAAAATAGTTGTGATGACTGCTGGTGGGAATGTAAACTGGTGCAGCCCCTCTGGAAAACAGTGTGGAAGTTCCCCAAAAAGTTAACAACAGAACTCCCCTATGACCCAGCAATAGCACTGCTAGGAATTTACCCAAGGGATACAGAGGTGCTGATGCATAGGGGCATATGTACCCCAATGTTCATAGCAGCACTCTCAACATTAGCCAAAACATGCAAAGAGCCTAAGCGTCCATCAACATACGAATAGATCAAGAAGATGTGGTTTATCTATATGATGGAATACTACATGGCAATGAGAAAAAATGAAATCTGGCCATGTGTAGCAACATGGATGGAACTTGAGGGTGTTATGCTGAGCAAAATAAGTCAGACAGAGAAGGACAAATACCACATGTCTGCACATAAAGGAGGATTAGGAGGAACTTATGGAGGACCAAGGGGGAGAATAAGGGAGGAAATAGTGGGGGAGAGGGAGAGAGGCAAACCATGAGAGACTCTTGAATAATGAGAACAAACTGAGGACTAATGGGTGGGGGGGAGGGGGTAGATGGGCATGGAGGAGAGCACTTGTGGGGATGAGCACTGGGTGTTATATGGTAATCAACTTGACAATAAACGATTTGTAAATAAGTAAATAAAAAATAGTTGTGATAAATTAAAAAATGCTATAAATGAGATGCATAATAAAATGGAGGTGTCCAATGCACAGGTTGAAGAGGCAGAAGGGAGAATAAGTGATTTAGAAGACACAATTATAGAAAAAGAGGAAGCTGAGAAAAAGAGAGATAAACTGATCCAGGAACACGAAAAGAGAGTTCCAGAGCTCAGCGATACAATCGAAAGGAAGAATTTCCGTATCATAGGAATTCAAGAAGAGGAAGAGTGGGAAAGGTCTTGAAGGAGTCCTTGACCAAATTATAGCAGAGAACTTCCCCAATCTAAGGAAGGAAACAGACACTGAAATCCAAGAGACACAGAGAACTCCCCTCAGACGTAACTTGAATCAATCTTATTCATGACAAATCATAGTGAAACTGGCAAAATATAAGGACAAAGAGAGAATTCTGAAAGCAGCTAGAGAGAAACGGGCTCTAACATACAAAGGGAAACCTATGAGAGTGGTGACAGACCTAACTACTGAAACTTGGCAGGCCAGAAAGGGATGGCAGAAAATCTTCAATGTGATGAACAGAAAATATATGCAGCCAAGAATCCTCTATCCAGCAAGCCTGTCATTCAGAATAGAAGGAGAGATAAAAGTCTTTCCAAATAAACAAAAATGGAAAGAATTTGTCACCACTAAACCAGCCCTACAAGAAATCCTGAGGGGGACTCTGAGGGAAATGTTGCAAGTAACACATGATACCAGAGACATGACCACAAGCATGAATCCCACAAAGGACACAGTGACTCTAAATCCATATTTTTCAATAATAACACTGAATGTAAAAGGACTAAATGCCCCAATAAAAAGACATAGGGTAGTAGAATGGATAAAAACACAGAATCCACTATTTGCTGTCTACAAGAAACTCTTTTTAGACTGGAGGACACCTTCACATTGAAAATAAGGGGCTGGAGAAATATCTATCATGCTACTAGAAGTCAAAAGTAACCTGGAGTAGCTATACTTATATCAGACATCCTGGGCTTTAAAGAGAAGACAGTAACAAGGGATAAGGAGGGCATTATATAGTAATTACAGGGCCTATCATCATGAAGAGCTAACAATTATAAATGTCTACGCACTGAATATGGGAAGACCTAAATACAGAAAACAATCACAAACAGCAACAATCTTATGGATACGAATGTGCTCATAGCAAGGGACTTTAATACTCCACTTACAGCAATGGACAGATTAACTAGACAAAAATCACTAAAGACACAATGGACTTGAATGACACATTGGACCAGAACGATCTGACATATAGATTTAGAACTCTACACCCTGAGGCTATGGAATTCACTTTCTTCTCAAGTGCACATGGCACATTCACCAAGATAGATCACATACTGGGACACAAAGCAGCCCTCAATAAATATAAAAGAACTGAGATCATACCATGCACACTTTCAGATCCCAATGCTATGAAACTTGAAATCAATCTCAGGAAGAGGTCTGGAAAACCTCCAAAAACATGGAGGTTAAAGAACACACTACTAAAGAATGAATGGGCCAGTCAGGCAATTAGAGAAGAAAGTTAAAAATATATGGAAAGAGATGAAAATACAACAAACCATACTCCATGGGATGTGGAAAGGCAGTCCTAAGTGGAAAGTACATTGCACTCCAGGCCTATTTCAAGAGATTAGAAAAAGCGCAAGTCCAAAATCTAACAGCACACCTAAAGAAACGAGAGGGAGAGCAACAAGAACACCCCAAACCCAGGAGGAGAAGAGAAATAATAAAAATCAGGGCAGAAATAAACAATACAGAATCCAAAGAAACAGTTGAACAGATTAATGAAACCAAGAGTTGGTTTTTTGAAAAACTAAACAAAACTGACAAACCTCTAGCCAGGCTTCTCAAAAAGAAAAGACAGAGCACTCAAATAGACAATATCACGAATGAAAATGGATTTATTACAACCAACCCTCAGAAATACAAGCCATTATCAGGGAATACTATGAAAAATTATATGCCAACAAATTGGACACCTTAGAAGAAATGGACAAATCCCTAAACACACACTCACTACCAAAATTCACATGGGAAGAGATAGAAAATCTGAACAGACTCATAACTAGTGAAGAAATTGAATCAGTTATCCAGAATCTCTCAACAAACAAGAACCCAGGGCCAGATGGCTTCCCTGGGGAATTCTACCAGACATTTAATCAAAGTTAATACCCATTCTTCTCAAGCCATTCCAAAATATAGAAATCAAAGGAAAACTTCCAGACTCATTCTACAAGGCCAGCATCACTTTGATTCCCAAGCCAGAGACCCAGCAAAAAAAGAACTACAGGCCAATATCCTTGATGAATACAGATGTAAAAATCTTCAACAAGATACTCGCAAATCGAATTCAGCAACACATAAAAGGAATTATTCACCATGATCAAGCGGGATTCATTCCTGAGTTACAGGGCTGGTTCATTATTCACAAATCAATCAATGTGATACATCACATCAACAAAAGAAAAGATAAAAACCATATGATCCTGTCAATAGATGCAGAGAAAGCATGTGACATAATACAGCATCCCTTCTTAATAAAGACCCTCGAGAAAGTCGCGATAGAAGGAACTTACTTAAACATCATAAAAGCCATCTATGAGAAGCCCCCAGCTAACATCATCCTCAACGGGGAAAAACTGAGAGCTTTCCCCGAGATCAGGAACACGACAGGGATGTTCACTCTCACCACTATTGTTTAACATAGTGCTGGAAGTCCTAGCATCGGCCATCAGACAAGAAAAGGAAATAAAAGGCATCAGAACTGGCAAAGAAGAAGTCAAACTTTCACTTCTTGCAGATGACATGATCCTCTATACAGGAAACCTGACAGACTCCACCAGAAGCCTACTAGAACTCATCTATGATTCAGCAAAGTGGTAGGATACAAAATTAACATACAGAAATTGGTTTCATTTTTATACACCAACAATGAAGCAACAGAAAGAGAAATCAAGAAGCTGATCCCATTCCCAATTGCACAAAAAACCATAAAATACCTAGGAATAAACCTAAGCAAAGATACACGAGATCTGTATGATGAAAAATATAGAAAACTTATGAAGGAAATTGAAGAAGACACAAAGAAATGGAAAAACATTCCATGCTCATGGACTGGAAAAATAAATATAGTTAAAATGTCATTACTACCCAAAGCAATCTACACCTTCAATGCAATCCCAGTCAAAATTCCACCAGCATTATTCTCAAAACTAGGACAAACTATCCTAAAATTTGTATGGATCACAAAAGACCCCAAATAGCCAAAGTAATATTGAAGAAGGAAACCAAAATGGGAGGCATCACCATCCCAGACTTTAGCCTCTACTACAAAGCTGTCGTCATCAAGACAGAATGGTATTGGCACAAAAACAGATACATAGGCCAGTGGAAGAGAATTGAGAACTCAGAATTGGACCCACAAATGGATGCCCAATTAATCTTTGACAAAGCAAGAAAGAGTATCCAATGGAAAAAAGACAGCCTCTTTAACAGATGGTACTGGGAGAACTGGACAGCAACATGCAGAAGAATGAAACTGGACCCCTTTCTTACACCATACACAAAATGAACTCAAAATGGATGAAGGAACTGAATGTGAGAGAGGAAACCATCAAAATCCTAGAAGAGAAAGCAGGAAACAACCTCCTTGACATCAACTGCAGCAATTTCTTACTCCACACATCTCCAAAGTCAAGGGGATTAAAAGTAAACTATTGGGACCTCATCAACATAAAAGGCTTCTGCACAGCAAAGGAAACAATCCACAAAACTAATAGGCAAATGACGGAATGGGAAAGGATAGTTGCAAATGACATATCAGATAAAGGGTTAGTATCCAAAATCTATAAGGAACTCACCAAACTCCCCACCAGAAAAACTAATAATCCAGTGAAGAAATGGGCAGAAGACATGAACAGACACTTCTCCAAAGAGGACATCCAGATGGCCAACAGACACATGAAACGATGTTCAGTGTCCCTCATCATCAGGGAAATACAAATCAAAACCACACTGAGATCCCACCTCAAGCCAGTCAGAGTGGCTAAAATGAGCAAATCAGAGGACTCTAGATGCTGACGAGGATGTGGAGAAACGGGCACCCTCCTACACTGTTGGTGGGAATGTAAACTGGTGCAGCCTCTCTGGAAAACTGTGGAGATTCCTCAAAAAATTAACAACAGAACTCCCCTAGGACTCAGCAGTAGTACTTATAGTAATTTACCCAAGGGATACAGGAGTGCTGATGTATAGGGGCACATGGACCGCAATGTTCATAGCAGCTCTCTCAGCAATAACCAAAACATGGAAAGAGCCTAAGTGTCCATCAACGGACGAATGGATCAAGAAGATGTGGTTTATCTATAGAATGGAATGCTACATGGCAATGAGAAAGAATGAAATCTGGCCATGTCTAGGAACATGGATGGACCTTGAGAGTGTTATGCTGAGCGAAATAAGTCAGGCAGAGAAGGACAGGTTCCATATGTTTGCACTTATAGGAGGATTAGGAGGAACTTAACAGAGGACCCTGGGGGAGAAGAAGGGGGAAAATAGTGGGGGAGAGGGAGGGAAGCAAACCATGAGAGACTCTTGAATGCCGAGAACAAACTGAGGGCTGATGTGGGGGCGAGTTAAGGCGGGTAATGGGCATGGAGGAGGGCACTTGTGGGGATGAGCATTGGGTGTTATATGGAAACAATTTGACAATAAACTATTTAAGAAAAAATTTAAAAAGAATGTTCAGTAGAGTATAATTTTATAACACAACTCAAAAGAATTTAAATGTTCAACTTACAAGCTTAACTTTAATATCAGTTCACATGATTGAATACTATGGAGACAATAAAAAGAATGAGACAGTCCTTTGTATACAAAAATGAAACAAAGCCAAGATATTAAGTCAAAAATTCAAGAGGCAGTAAAGTAGATGTAGTATATAGTGTTGTAAAAGATCATTTATGCAGATATATACAATATGTCTTTAGAAGGATATTCAAGAAACTGAACGTGGCTGTTTTATGATAAGAAATATCTATATGGAGTTCCACATCCAGGGTAAGATCATTAGTTTTATCGACACACTCCCCAGAAACTGAGACTACTTTGCAGACCATTTTAAAAACCCAGCATTTAAAGTCCCTGGAAATTGTCCTAAGGTTGTACCAATGTGCATAGATAACGATATTTATTCAAGAAAATCTACTAAAATTCTGTAAGAACCACAAGTGTCTAGGGCATGTGACCTGATCCTTCCTATTTGAGTGTGGCTGAAAGGTTAGGGCTGTAAACACCTACTTTTAGAATGAAGGAGGAGTGCCTGGGTTGCTCAGTTGATTAAGCTTCTGACTTCAGCTTAGGCCATGATCTCTTGCTGTTTGTGGAATCAAGCCCCACATTGGGTTCTGCACTGGCTGTGCAGAACCTGCTTGGGATTCTCTCCCTCTCCCGCTCCTCCTCCACTTGCACTCTCTCTCTCAAAATAAATAAATAAACTTAGAAAAAAGAATGAGGAAGTTCTCAATTCAATAATCTAAACTACTGCCTTAAGAAAACAGAAACAGGAAAGCAAAGTAAACTCACAGCAAGAAATTACAGGTGACCCTTGAATATGGGGGAGTTTAGGAGCACCAACCCTGGCACAGTCAACAGATCTGTATATAACTTTGACTCTCCCAAAACTAAACTACTAATAGCATACCGTTGACCAGAAGCCTTACAAATAACAGTCGATTAACACATATTTTATAAATATTATATATTGTAGTCTCATAATAAAATAAGCTAGAGCAAAAAATGTTATTAAGAAAACCATAAGGAAAATACATTTACAGAACTGTACTGTATTTGTTGAAAAAAAAAATTGGGGATGCCTGGGTGGCTCAGTCAGTTAAGTGACCAACTCCTGGTTTAAGCTCAGGTCATGATCTCATGATCGTGGGTTGGAGTCCCGCATTGGGTTCTGTTCACAGCACAGAACCTGCTTCAAATCTTCTGTCTCCCATTCTCTGCCTCACACCTGCTCACGTTCATTCTCTTTATCTCTCTCTCTCTCTCAAAATTAAATAAATGAGTAACTTTTTTAATTAAAAAAGGAAAAGAAAAAAGAAAGAAAAAATTCTGCATATAAGTGGACCCACAGGAGTCTCTCATACTTCCTGATTCCAAAACTTACTACAAAGTTATAGTAATTAAAACAGTATGGTACTAGCATGAAGACAGACCCATATACCAGTGGAATAGGACAGAGAGCTGAGAAATAAACCCTCATGTAGTATATGGTCAAATGATCTTTGAAAAAGGTTTGAAAATCACTTAAAAGGGGAATGAGCAGTCTCTCCAACAAGTAGTGCTGGGAAAACTGGATATTCACAAGCAGAAGAATAGAGGTGACCACTTACATTATACCATATACAAGATTTAACTCAAAATAAATTATAAACCTACAAATAAGACTTAGAACTATAAAATTCCTAGAAGAAAACATAGGAGGAAAGTTTTATGACACTGGATTATGCAATGATGTCTTGGATATGACACCAAAAGTACAGGCAACAAAAGCAAAAAAACAAAAACAAAAAACAAAACAGAAAAATAGGCAAATGGGACTACATTAATCTTGAAACCTTCTACCTATCAACAGGCACAATTAATAGAATGAAAAGGCAACCTACAGATAGAGGGGAAATTCTGTAAATTGTTTATCTGATAAGGGGTAAATATCCAGATTTTTAATTTTTAGTTATTATTTTAAAAGTTTATTTATTTCGAGAGAGAAAGACAGCATGTGCACATGAGTGGGGGCAGGGGCAGAGAGAAGGAGAGAGAGAATCCTAAGTAGGCTCCATGTTGTTAGTGCAGACCCTGACACAGAGCTCAACATCACAGGCTGTGAGATCATGACCTGAGTTGAGATCAAGAGCTGGACGCTTAACCAACTGAGCCACCCAGGCACCCACAGACTTTTTATATGAAGAACTCATACAACTCAACAACAGAAAAATAAATAACTTGATTTGAAAAAAATGGGCTAAGGACTTGAACAGACATTCCTCCAAAGATATACAGATGACCAATGAACACATCAAAAGATGCTCTACCTACTAATCATTAGGGAAACAAGAAGCAAAACCACAGTGAGATACCTCACATCCATAGGATGGCTATTTAAAAAAAATCAAAGGGAAAATAAGAAGTGTTGGTGAGAACATGGATAAATTGGAATCCTTGTGTCCTGCTGATATGAATATAAAATTAATATGGACACACCTATGGAAAACAGTAGTGTTTCTTCAAAAAAATATAAATAGAATTACCATATGATCCAGCAATTCCACTTCTGGCTATATACCCGAAAGAACTGGAAGGAAGGACTTGAACATATAACTTTATACCCACATTCATGGCTGCATTATTTTCAAGAGCCAAAAGTGGAAAGGAATCCAAGTATCCATCAAAGTAATAGATCTGGAGCATATTATGCTAAGTAAAACAAGTCAGACAAAGAAAAACAAAGACCATTATTTCACTCATGTGTAATCTAAAAAACTAAACAAATGAATAAACAAACAAACAAAAAGCAGAATTAGACCTATAAATATAGAGATACTGATGGCTGCCAGAAAGAAGGGGGGGTATGAGGAGTGGGATATACAGGCTTCCAGTTATCAAATGAATTAAGTCATGGAAATAAAAGGTACAGCATTATATGGTGACACATGGTAGCTACACTTGTGATGAGCATAACATATTGTATAGAAAGGTTGAATCACTATGTTGTACAACTTAAACTAATGTAATATTTTGTCAACTATACTGAAATGGAAACATTTTTTAAATAAAGAGGGATTCAGATATTAAAAAAAGATGAAAAGATAAACAGAATGCAGTATATATATACAGTGGAATATTACTCAACCTTGAGAAAGGAAGTATATTTGTACAGATGCTATATTAGGTATGCACCTTGAAGACATACTAAGTAAAGTAAGCTATTTACAAAAGGACAAACACTGTATGATTGCATTTATATGAGTATCTAGAGTCACATTCACTGACTAAAAACAGGATGAAGGCTACAAAGGGCTGTGGGGAGAAGGGAATAGGGAGTTATGGTTTAATAGGTATGGAGTTTCAGTTTTACAAGATGACAAGTTCTGCAGATAAAAAGTGACAATGGCAGCACAACAATGTAAATGTTTTTAATGTCATTAAAATGTATACTTAAAATGGTTAAGTTGGTAAATTTTATATTATGTGTATTTAACCACAATTAAAATTTTAAAAAAATTAAGTAGAGAAAAAGCAGTGAAACCAAAAACTAGGTATTTGAAAAGGTCAGCAATATTGACAAACTTCAGCTAATACACAAAAGAGAAGATTTGAATTACTAAAATCAGGAATAAAAGGGGGGGCATCACTACCAACTTTACAGAAATAAAAGGTATTGTGAGGTATATATATCAATAAATGATATAAATTATATGAAATGGACAAATTCTAGATAAACAACTAAATGGTGAGAATGACTCAGGAAGAAATATAGTAGGTTAAAAGAACTGTAACAAGAGATTGAATAGTAACTTAAAATCTTCCCAGTAATAAAAGCCCATGATCAGATAGCTTCACTGAAAAATCTCAGATATTTAAAGAAGAATTTATGCCAATCCTTCACAAACTTTTCCAAAGAGTAGGAAAAATAATAATTCCTAACTTATTCTATGAAGCCAGAATTAATCTGAAACCCAAACCAGACAAAGACCTCACTAGGAAAATCCAATATCCCTTATCATCTACAAGCTACCAGGAAATCAAATTTGACAACATGTTAAATCCATGACCAAGCAGGATGTATCCCAGGAATGCAAGGGTGGTTAAATATCTGAATATATATTAAGATAATATAGCTTTAACAAAATAATCAAAGGCAGGAACCACATGATCACGACTATAGTTACAGAAAGAGCATTTCACAAAATCCAACACTGTTTCATGATAAAAAACATTCAACAAACTAAAAACAGAACGGCAGTTCTTTATCATGTTAAAGGGGAATCCATGGAAATCCCTAATATTACACTGCAGAAAAATGAAATTATTTCCCTAATGATCAAGAAAAAAACAAACTTGGGGTGCTGAGTGGCTCAATCACCCGACTCTTGGTTTCAGCTCAGGTCATGATCTCACGGTTCATGAGTTTGAGCCGTGCATCAGGCTTGCTGCTGTCAGCACAGAGCCTGCTTTAGATCCTCTGTGTCCCTCTCTCTCTGCCCTTCCTCCTCCCCTGCTTGCACATGCATGCGTTCTATCTCTCAAAAACAAACTTAAAAGAAAAAAGAAAAAGACCAAACTTATCAATTCTTGTCACTTTTCTTCAACATTCAATGTAGGTGTATAGAAATGCAATCAATTTCTGTACATTGATTTTATATTCTGTGACTTTGCTGAATTCATGTATCAGTTCTAGCAGTTTTTTGATGGAGTCTTTCTGGTTTTCCATGTAGAGTATCATGCCATCTGTAAGAGTGAAAGGCTGACTTCTTTGCCAATCTGGATGCCTTTTATTTCCTTTTGTTGTCTGATTGCTGATGCTAGGACTCCCAGCACTATGTTAAACAGCAGTGGTGAGAGTGGACATCCCTGTCATGTTCCTAATCTCAGGGGGAAGCTCTCAGTCTTCCCCCACTGAAGATGATATTAGTTGTGAGCTTTTCATATATGGCTTTTATGATGCTTAAGTATGTTCCTTCTATCTCGACTTTCTTGAGGGTTTTTATTAAGAAAGGGTGCTGTATTTTGTCAAACACTTTTTCTGTATTTGTTAACAGGATCATATGGTCTTTATCCTCTCTTCTATTAATGCAATGTATCACATTGATTGATTTGTGAAAATTGAATGAGTTCCACATCTTAGGAATGAATCCCACTTGATTATGATGAATAATTCTTTTAATATACAGTTGAAATTGATTTGCTAGTATTTTGTTGAGAATTTCTGCATCCATGTTCAACAGGGATATTGGCCTGTAATTCTCCTTTTTAGTGGAGTCTTTGTCTGGTTTGGGAATCAACGTAATGCAGGCTTCACAGAATGAGTCTGGAAGCACTACCAATCTTTTTAAAGAAGATTTACTGCCTATTCTCCTCAAACTATTCCAAAAAATAGAAGAGCAAGAAAAGCTTCCAAATACATTCTATGAGGCCAGCATTACTCTGATACCAAAACCACCCAAAGATGCCACACGCACATACACAAAGAAAACTACAGATGACATAATACTATATATAGAAAACCCTAAAGATCCCACCAAAAAAGTACCAGGACTGATAAATGAATTCAGAAAGGTCTCAAGATATAAAATTAATACCCAGAAAGTGGTAGCATTTTTATACACCAATAATGAAGAAGCAGAGAGAGAAATTGAGAAAGCAACACTATTTACAATTGCACCAAAAAATATAATAAAATACCTAGGAATAAACTTAAAGAGATGAAAGAGCTGTACTCTGAAAAGTATAAAACACTGATGAAAGAAGTTGAAGATGACATAAACAAATGGAAAGATATTCCATGCTCATTGACTGGAAGAACAAATATACTACCCAAAGGAATCAAGAGATTTAATACAATACCCATCAAAATACCAACAGCATTTTTTAACAGAATAGAAAAAATAATCCAAAAATTATATGCAACCACAATAGATCCTGAGTAGCCAAAGCAATTTTAAAAAAATATTTTATTTTTCAATAATCTCTACACACAACATGGGGCTCAAATCCACAACCCCGAGATCAAGAGTCACATGCTCCACCAACTGAGCCATTCAGGCACCCCCAAAGCAATCTTGAAAAAGAAGAACAAAGCTAGAGGGATCACAAATCCAGATTTCATATACACTACAAAGTTGTAGTAATCAAAATGTATGGTACTAGCACAAAAACAGACACATAGATCAATGGAACAGAGTCCAGAAATAAACCCATGATTATATGCTTAATTAATCTATGTCAAAGAAGGCAAGATTATACAATGAGGAAGACATTCTCTTCAACAAATGGTGCTGGGAAAACTTGACGTCTACATGCAAAAGACTCAAACTGGACCACTTTCTTCTACCATACACATAAATAAAATGCATTAAAGACTTAAATGTGAGACTTGAAACCATAAAAACCCTAGTAGAAAACATGGGCAGTAATTTCTCTAGTATTGGCCATAGCAATACTTTTCTAAATATGTCTCCTGAGGCAAGGGAAGCAAAAGTAAACTAATGGGACCACATCAAAATAAAAAGCTTTTTCACAGCAAAGGAAGCGATGAACAAAACAAAAAGGCACCCTACTGAATAGGAGAAGGTATTTGCAAATGATATCACTGATAAATGGCTGGTATCCAAAATATAAAAAGAACCTATACAACTCAACACCAAAAAACACAAATAATCCAATTTAAAAATTAGCAGAGGCCATAAATAGGTATTTTTCCACAGAAGACATATAGATGGCCAACATACACATGAAAAGATGCTCAACATCACTTATCATCAAGGAAAAGCAAATCAAAACCACAATATATCTTTCAGAATGGCTAAAATAGAAAGGACAATAAATAAGAAGTGTTGGCAAGAATATGAAAAAAAAAGAAACCCTCATACACTGTTAGTAGAAATACAAGCTTGTATAGTGACTATGGAAAGCAGTATGGAGGTTGCTCAGAAAATTAAAAAATAAAATTACCACATGATCCTGTAATTCTTCTACTGGGTATTTACAAAGAAAACAAAAACACTAATTTCAAAAGATACATCCACCCCTAAGTTTACTGCAGCGTTATTTACAATAGCCAAGATATGGAAGCAATCCAAATGACTATCCACAGACAAATGGATAAATAAGATGTGATATATATGTATCACTCACACACACACACACACACACACACACATGAATATTACTCAGTCATAAAAAAGAATGAGACTGTGCCATTTGCAACAACATGCTGGCTCAAGAGGGTATAATGCTAAGTGTTATAGGTTAGAGAAAGACAAATACCATATGACTTCACTCATACGTGAAAAACAAAAAACAAGAACAAGAAATGAATAAACAATAAGCAGAATCAGGCCTATAAATACAGAGAACAAACTGATGGCTGCCAAAGGGGAGAGAGTGGGAGGTCGGGCAAAATGGGTGAAGGGGAATGGGGGATATAGGCTTCCAGTTATCAAATGCATAAGTCATGTGAACGAAAGACCTACATAAGGAATACAGTCAATGATACTGCTATAGACATGTAATGGGACAAATACTAACTACACTTGTGGTGCACAT